>QLOY01000048.1:0-17038 GCA_003313965.1 Megacollybia marginata | reverse complement strand
GAAGAGGTTTCACTTGGAAGATTAAGAGTGAGTGACCAAGAGTATCAGAACTAATTTAGGCTATTGATGCACCTGTTTCGCGTCAAATTTCCCTTTTTCCCTGGCTTACCTCCAAACCTCGAAAGAGAACCCGACCGCTTGACCCCAGTTCCACCTAGGAACACCAACTCCGACTTTAGTGGTGACCACCGCAGGGGATTGTGGTATTCCGTGGTTTTCGTCTGTATTTGGAGCTATCATTACGAATCTCCATTCTGCAATCATTGTGATTGCGGATAACCAGAAGGTTTATCCATCTGCTTAAGTACTAACAATTGTTATAGAAGCTCTATATTCTTCTCCCATTCCAGTTTCCGTGCATACGTGGCTAACCCCGAGTTCAATTTAATTTTTTTATGATGACTAACACACAGGGTACCGGTTTTACTAATTTACGCATCCCCATGTTACGCATCCCCATGCCGATTCCAAGGACGGCAAACACCCCGTACTTTGACGGACCTTATGTTAATAACTTTTTGCAACTCTTAGTCCAACACGGGACTATTGCTGGTATAACCAATTGCGACGAGTTGGTTACTTACATTTTACAGTATTCTTCCAATGAAGTGAAGGAAACCATCTGCTTTATGCCCGAATTTGATGAAGATTCAAAGATGAAGACTTGGGATGCTGCCAAGAAGATGCTCATAGCCCTTTATGGATCGATGGATACACCACCGAGATTGACTGAGGAAGACTTAAAGCAATATTGTCGGGTAAGTTCTGCAGGACCCGAGTTTGCTGACAAACTAGCGGTCGACGCGTACCGATGAGGGTTCGAGAAGCTAGCAGCTCCGTTGCTGAAGAACGGGTATATTTCTGACAAACAACAAGACTTTTTCTTTATCACAGGACTTCCTTTGTCACTCAAACAGTGGTTTTATCAACAAGTCCCAGTAGACAAGAGAACACGAATGGACCCGCCTACTATATCCGAGTCGGTCTCGTACCTATATGGTCGCTATGATACGGATTCCATTTTGTATAGTCCATGGACCGAGGACCAGTCCCCTTCTGCAACTTTTTATACTCAATCTAGAAGTGATCACACTACTAACCCCCCAGCGCCAACGATGAAGACTCAAGCCACAGTTCAAGCACCTCCAGTCCCTGCTAACCATAGTTATCTTGAGGATGTAACACGAAGGTTTGCGGAAATGACTATTAACCACGTTAGTCAGTTCCTCTCTCGGAATATGCCCAAGGTCGAAAATCCGAATTCACAGTCAGTCGAAACTGGTGTAGAGCGTCCGAAGCGGTGCTTCATGTGTGGTAAGTCTGGTGATGAGATGAAACACCCGCTAGGACCTGGCAATTGCGTCGAAATTCCGGGTTTATTAACCGAAGGGCTGGTGACGTACAATGTGACTCGAAAACGGTACGTATTACCAGGTGGAGAAGACTTACCGTTGGTGCCTGGATTCCCTGGTGGTGTTGCTGCCTTCCTCAGAAACCAGGCCATTACTAAGTTTGCAGGAAGAGAAGTACCACCTCATATGGAATCGAGAGGACAAGTTGCTCAAGCGAGTACAATCGGGTTGACGTATGGAAACCGGGACATATTAACCAGTGACGTGTTCGCGGTTTTGTCCTTCCCTCCAACGGTTTATGGTACTAACCCTTCAACTCGTTCAGGAAAGGACACTAGTAGTAGATTTAACCCTTTACAGCGTCCAGAGCAAACCCAAGGTAAAGACCGAGAGCCTAAACCATTACCGCCGGTTCCTGTCACTCAAGCGCCCAGGTTACCTAAACCAGCAGACGCTCAAGTCCAGATTCCGCCGCCAATGAATCCTATCAATCGACGAGAAGGATGGACAGACTCCTTACCTTCCAAGAAGCCTCCAAAGGATGCTGATGTACAGATGGGAGAGGATCCAAAGAGACCGAGCGGACCCTCATATCACTTCACTTCGGATGTACAGGAAAGGGCTAACGCTTCGAAGGTTTATGATCTGATCATGAATACGATGGTATCTGTTCCTGTTTATGAAGTATTAGGCAATAGTCCTTCACTCCAAAAGTTGTTTGCTGACACTACTAGGACTCGGAGGGTATATACGTCGAAACCGGCTGAGTATGCTTCGTCTGCGACACTTGCTGACGTTCTAGATGAAGACGACTCGGTTGTTGCCCAGACATTATGTGCTAGTAACTTTGACAGGTTTCCGGAATTTTTGGTTCGGTATTCTAACATGATAGCTGCAACTCCCAACCGGAAATTTTATGCTATGACTACAGGATCATTCATGGTACATATCAGTGGTGTCGAACTCGAGGTATTAGTGGATGGAGGTTTGGAATTGAATTTAGCTGGAAGTGATGTACCAGAACGAACTGGTGCACCCATTGATTTTGAGGGTATGAAATGGTCACTTCGTGGTATCCATGGAGGTCCGGAACAGTTGCAAGGTGTGTTAACGGATGCACCACTCAAAATTTCAGGTCATGATTTCCCCCACCACTTCTTTGTTTCGCATCAACGTCTAGGTAAGCACGATTTGATTTTGGGTCAACCCTTTCTACAGTGGTATGCTACTCGACTTGAGTATGAAAGAATCGGACTTGTGAAAATGTATCTGTGGAAAGACGGTGATAAATCTAGACTGCCGACATTGTGTATTTCAATTACTGATCCCATAGACCCCCGAAACACGACGGTAATCGGTAGATCTCAACTTGCACGCATAGAAGAGGTTCCTGAAGATGAGGTGTATTTTCATCGGTAGAGTCACGTCATCCGGTCTTCCGCGCGCCTCTACCAACGTTGGGAAGATCGATGGAAGCTCTCATGGGTAATTCAGAGTTTTCCGATTTTAATTCTCTCCTTTCAGTTTGTCCTCCACCAATTTATGACTCATTTGTTTGTTCATATATAAAAGTTGCTGGTACTGACCTCTCACAGATTATTGATACCCCATGGACTAAACACATTCTTTCTGAAGGTAACGTATATTCATCTAATATTGCAGATAAGTCCAAATCCTCACCACTATCAATGAAGCGAAAGTACAAACCAGTGCATCGCAAGGTGCGTCCTGTGCCTACTTACATGCCCAACCCAGCGGCGCAGCAATTCCGTGACATTCCACCACCTTCTCCTACCTTGTTACCTACTCACCCCCCCGATTATCAGACTTTACAGTTTGGCGCCCGAGTCACGAGGGAGCGCTTAGAACTCATGCTTGGTAAGATCGAGTCCGGATTACTGACTATAGATGAGACCAATCTCCTGGTGTATGTAGTATTGAAACGAGAAATGGCTTTTGCTTTCGTTTATGCAGAGAAAGGTACGTTTTCGAGACAGTACTATCCTGACTACGAGATCCCCACAATCGAGCATACACCTTGGCAGCGCAAACCCATTCCCATCCCTCATGCGATTATTGATGAGGTAAGAAAAGCGATTTTTGAACAAGAGTTAGCAGGCCGATTTGAACCGACCACATCGAGTTATCGATCGTCGATGTTTGCGGTAGCCAAGAAAGGTGGTATACGACTTGTTATCAATTTAGAGGAACTGAATGCGGTGACTGTACAAGATTCCGCTTTACCTCCTAACGTGAATGAGTTTGCAGAATCTTTTCTGGGGTATTCGCTTTATGGTTTACTTGATCTCTTTTCAGGATTTGATGCACGTTGGGTGGCTGTTAAGTCGAGGCCTCTTCAAGCGTTTCATACACCTGTAGGCGCTCATCAACAGACGACTCTGGTTCAAGGCTATACCAATAGTGTACAAGAATTTTCGAGGTGCGTACAACATGCTCTAAAGTCCATATTGGAACATGTTAACAATTTCGTTGATGACTGTGGAGTCAAAGGAGCAACGTCCAGGTATGACAATGAGTCGATCCCCGCTAACCTGAATATTCGCAGATTTGTGTGGGAGTACATCAAGAATTTAGATCTCGTTCTAGGTGCTCTCATTCAAGCAGGGATCACTGTGTCAGGATATAAGGCAATTTTAGCTGCTGAACGACTTAGAATAGTAGGAACAGTAGTATCACTTGAAGGGTGGATAGTCGAACCGACGGTCGTTCAAAGGGTGTTAGATTGGCCAGTTCTGAATTCGGTTTCAGAAGTTAGAAGTTTCCTGGGACTCGCAGGAGTTGGCCGTAGATGGATTAAAGGTTTTTCATTGATTGCTAAACCCCTTACAGTGCTTCTTCATCACGACGAAGGTCCTTTCATTATCACTGTTGAGGCAATTGAAGCCTTAGAAACTCTCAAGCACAAATTTTCGACAGTGCCGGTTCTGATTAAAATTGACTATGAAGTGGCAAAGAAAGTGACTCGAAAACCCAGGGAATCGGATGAAGGTTTGATTGTTGTTGGTGTAGACTCATGTTGGACAGGCGCCGGATGGGCCGTTTATCAGATTTGAGACAAGTCCAAGCACCCGGCTATTTATGGATCATGTACGTTCAATGAGCGTGAACAGAACTACGGTCAACCTAAGACTGAAGTGTATGGTGTTTATCGAGCTCTGAAGGAGTTGCGACATCGTGTTTGGGGGGTACATTTCCGTTTGGATCATGATGCTAAGTCCCTAGCCAAAATGTTGCAAGAGCCGGATGACGTACCGAATGCACCGCTCTTGAGATGGGTCTCGTGGTGCCGGCTTTTTGATTTTGAACCTAATCATGTTCCAGCAACTCAATTTAAGGTAGAGGATGCGCTATCAAGACGGCCATCGGCTCCTGAAGACAGTAAGTACACGCAACCGGATACTGATGACTTTGCAGACTCGTATTTGAGTCTAGTTTATGGAGTGCAGAATTCAGTTCCTACTGATGCGACTCCGAGAACAGCAGCTAAGTTTCTCCTTGATTCTCTTCACGTTCGACTTTCAAGTCAATACTACACAAGTTGGAGTTCATATTCGCAGGTTCCATTTTTGTGGGCGTCAAGTGCCATTCAAACGCTAGAACTCGAAGCTGGAAGAAGGGTAAACGAACCGATTAAAGCTGATGACCTGTATTCTCTCTTTAGAACCTCAACGCTTCAGTATGTAAACGAGTCTGAGGTTAGATCGCTTCCGGAGTTCTATAAAAGGAAAGTCTATTCTGCGCAAACTGATCAATTTCTCCTAGGTGATGAGTTGATGACGTTAGAGTTTGTTGAATGGGAAGCATACAGTCAAAGTATCCCCCTTGACGAGCTGTTAAGTAAGTCTGGACATCGCCACGGATGTAGGGATAAAGACGGCACTGATCATTGGAGTGAAATTCGAGAGTTTCTACAGTCTGGGAAGTATCCCGCATCCTGCATTTCTGACCGCGATAGGTTGAGGTTTCAAAAACGAACCCGTCGGTTCTTCCTTCATCACGATCGACTGTGGCTAGCCCCAAAGAAGAAAAGTACGGATCAACTCCCACGCCTGGTGGTAGAGAGTCCGCCGCGCCGGAATGAGTTGATAGCGATGGCTCACAATGAAGTTGGGCACCGAGGTAGGGATGCGACATATAAAAACTTAACAGACAGGTTCTACTGGCCGAATATGTTTGAAGACATTTCGTACTTCGTGCGATCGTGCATTGAATGTCAGAAGTCGATTCGCAGCATTCCTGTTATCCCTTATAATGTTTTGTGGCAAGCTCCTCTTCTCAGACATTTCAATTTAGATATGATACATATGCCTAAGGGAGTACAAGGGTATGAGTATGTTATTCATGCGATAGAGCCGACGATTCTCTGGGTGGAAGCTAAAGCATTGAAAAAGCTGAGTGCCCGAAGCGTTGCTGACTTCATATACAAGAATATCATTTGTCGATTCAGTTGCATTCCCTTCATCTCGATGGATGGAGGACCAGAGTTCAAAAAGGAAGTATTGGAATTGTTACGTTCCCTTTATAGTTGTACGGTCATTCTTTCGACTCCATATCATCCGGAAGGTAATGCGCCAGTCGAACGAGCTCACTTACCTTTGATAGAAGCGATATTCAAGTGTATCGGTGACAAGAAGAGCAAGTGGCCAGAGTATTTACATTGTGTACTGTTTGCGATTCGAGTTATGGTGAGCCGAGCTACGGGTTTTTCTCCGTATTTCTTGTTATATGGCATTCATCCTGTATTTTCGTTTGACGCTACGGAAGTCACTTGGCAGACTCTCGATTGGGATAAAGTAGGTACACATGTTGAACTGATCGCGATCAGGGCTTTACAAATTCAACGTCAAGATTTGAAGATGAAGGAAGCAAATCAACATTTGCAGGAATCACGCCAGCGTGCGATTGAAGACCTATCTAAACGTGCGCATTTTCGTTTTGACTTTACTGACTTTCAAGAAGGAATGTACGTCTGGTTGCGTGAGTCTCAACTGGATACAACGAAAGGTGATAAAGGGGAGTGGACGTATTCCGGCCCTTATATCATTCACCAAAAACGTGCAAATGACTCCTTTGTGCTCCGGGAACTAAGCGGTGCGGTCTTAGTAGGTCATGTTAACATCTGACAACTCCGCCTCTTCTATTTCCGCCCCGACAATCAAACACTTCGAACTTCTTTGGATCCTCGGTATAGGCGAACCGTTCCGACTGCGAATCCCACTTATCGGCTAGACTTAGCGAGAATTGCGCTTGACTCAACTCAACATGAGGCAGATTCTCAATGATTCATATAGTGGTGCGTCCTGATTATGTCTTTCATCTCGTTTCCATGCTTCCCAACTCCTCCCACCTTTCTTTCCTCTTCCTGGACCCTCCGCCGCTTTTCCGAGCCAACGACTCTATGTCGGAAGGTGAAAACTTAGTATATTATAACTGTTTTTTGACTAATGTCACTTTCCGAGGTTTTCACCCAGTCCAGGAGACCACTGTCGGTTTCAACACACCTATTCCTATCCTCCCATCGATTCCGTTGCCTTACCAAACCGATCGTATCCATCCGATTCAATTACCCACTACGTTCTCATTCAAAGTCGATCTCTCCATGGTGTATTGTTATGACACCGCCGACATGTTTCTTTTGGGAGACGAACTCATTACACTCCCGTTCGTCACTAGAGTCCATCGCGTTGATTCTGAACTAGAGTGGTACGAGATCTACGAAGGTTTGTTGGAAGATCGGGTCCTGGACCATTATGAGGATCGTACAGACTCTGGACCAATGTCTAGTCGAGGGTTTCGAAAGATGTTGAAGCGATTCGGTGTACGGGAAGTAGAGGACGATTTGAGTTGCATGATTTGGATGCACGAAGGTCAAAGTGTTGAAGTATTCGAGAAAGGTACACAGTTGGCAGTACCAATGGACTGGCATCCCAGACGACACTTTACTCATTCGTCAGTTGGTATTTCGAGGACCAAATCTTAAGTATCCCCCTCTGTGGAAGCGTGGCTTGACGCTCTCGTCGCCACTACTCCATATTCGGATTTCCCCCCTGTTCCATTTCAGACTCATCAATATTCCGTTCTCCTAGATTCCCCTTGTCCGCACCATTTGAACCTTACTCCACACGACTCCTTCAACCTTCTACCTACCATATTTTACTTACAAAACCCCTTATAAAATCTCCACCAATGTCTACTTTGCAAAATATCCCTCAACTCTTATCCACAACTTGAACCATACATATTGTATTATTCTATCCCTATCCTTCGAGACCGATACTTCCACATAGTACGACTCACCATTCATAGGATACGAACGAACCAAAGCCAACGAAACGAAGTTCCACCCCACCGAAGCAACAGCTCGTCCCATGCCTTGAGCAAGCATGTCGTGGGAACTGGCCATTCCCTGGACTTGATGTGTTGTGGATCCATGCCTGGTGGCAAGCCGTTCTTAGTTTCTGAGGTATAAGGGAGTTCATCTTGTTTTATATACAAATTGTTACAACTGCGACTTAGTACTATACTGCTTAGCGTAGTCACGTGAATATATACCTTCTGTCTCCACATATCACCCTATAGTACTCGTATTCCAATTCCTGTGCCCGAGCAAGTGAAGAGGTTTCACTTGGAAGATTAAGAGTGAGTGACCAAGAGTATCAGAACTAATTTAGGCTATCGACGCACCTGTTTCGCGTCAAATTTCCCTTTTTCCCTGGCTTACCTCCAAACCTCGAAAGAGAACCCGACCGCTTGACCCCAGTTCCACCTAGGAACACCAACTCCGACTTTAGCGTTATCCGATGGAACAGCTCTAGCCTCAGGCCAATTGGTAAGAGCACATCTAGCATGCATAATCATCCCACAACCATTAGATTTAGGGGTCATATGCATCGTATCGATATGGCAGACTTGGAAGATTGATGGAGTGTAGGTCAAAGTCGGTGGAATTCTTATCATCAACTTTTGTCTCTTCTGACAAATATGACAAGTTTTCACAAACCAATCCACATCTCGTTCAAACTCAGGCCACCAGAATCTTTGCTCTATCAAAGCCTTGGTCGCAAACAGCCCCCTATGCCCTAGACTATTGTGTGATGCCGCTAGAATATACATTCTGTGCTGCGGATCGACTACTAGTCGATGCATTGAGTGCTGACTTACTTTGTAAAGTCTTCCATCTTTCAAGAAGAATTGTCTCGCATATCTAATAAAATGCTTGTATTCTTTATTGTTCATTCCTTCTGGTCTTTCTAGTGGATTTGCTAACCACTGTTTAACTCGGATAAGTCTTTCATCTGCTCTGATTCCAGCTCTAGTCCTCTGATTCAATGGATAGACTTCTTTATCTTCCATCTTATCTTTATCTAGGTAAGGAACATCGGGCAAAAGCAACTCTACGAACACAGAGGCTGTATCTTCTTTCATGCCATTCATAACATAGACATCTTTGACTTGTTGTCTACCCTTCTGAAGTAGCATATCATCCTCTAGTTGTACTTGTGCACATTCTAGTTTAATATCTCGATGAGAGTTGGCTATGCCAAGCATATATCCTCCTCTATTATCTATTACATCGGCAAAAGTCCTAATGTCATAAGGTTCTTCCGTTGTATTTTCTTCTAGATCAAGATCAGGTGGACCACCTGGTTCATCTTCAAACTCCTCAGAATTTGCAAACGGAGGGTCTCTAGGAGACGGATCTCTTCTAGATAAACCATCGGGACCAAAAGTCTTTCCCTTTTTATGTCTTAGAGTGAAATGGAACATTAAGACTTTCTCGATCCAGCGATTAATGGTTGCGTTCGGTGCATAATCAGGATTCTTTAACATCCCAAAGATGTACGAAGCATCAGTCTCAACTACAAGTTTTCGACATCCAATTAACCAATATCGCATTTCTTTGAGAGCTCTCATAAGTCCAAACAACTCTCGTTTCAGTTGCGAGAATCTAGCTTCTCTCTCGTTAAGAGTGATCGACTCAAATCTCGCAAAGTATTTCTTTTTCTTATCTTCTGGGTCTTCTTGATAGATATAAAACCCAATTGCTTTCCAAGAGGTATCAACAGCCAAAACAACAGGTGCAGGAGAATCATAGTCTATCGCGCGCAATGCTGGCGATGCTACTAGAGCATCTTTCAACGTTTGCATCGCAATTCGCTGTTCATCACCCCAGCCGAACTTAATCCCTTTTCTAGTGAGCCTATGCAACGGTTCTGCTATCCTAGAGAAATCCTTTATGAAAACCCGGCACAAGCCACAGGTTCCAAGAAAAGCCTTAACTCCGGTAACATCCGTGCAATCTCCCCAATCTAGAGTAGTTCTAGCACGTTTAACTTCTGGTTTTCGTCCTTTATAAGTGCATCGATGACCAACTACTACGAACTCGGCTGCACAGAGGATAGATTTCTTTCCCGAGAATGTCCCACCAGCGTACTTTACTCGCTGCAGAACTCGATTGACATTTTGCATGTGTTCCCACACAAAACGGCGAATTCCCGAATTCTCTGGTATTGTTTCATATCCACCCCCTTCTAGTTCATATCAAGTCTTAGGTCCTTTAATCGGATGTAAGGTCTAGTTACATGTGGCACTTCATCTTGCAAGATGTATGTCACATCATCATGGAATATAGGTACGGAATTAGTCCAACCCATAGGTAACATTACTAGTCTCAAAGCACCATAGGGAGTTTGAAAGGTTGTCAAATCCCTAGAACTAGGTGACAATGTCCGTTCATCGTAACCTACATATAGATCACAAATTCCTCCACAAGAGTATCCCGAGAATTGTTCTGCAAGTTCCTCCGTTGCCGGGGGTAATCCCGAATGGGCAATAGTTACCGCATTTAGAGGTTCTAAGCTATGCACAATTCTTAAACTCTTTCCATCCTTCTTGACTACACAAAACCATCTAGATCTGTATGACGAGTTTGAAGGTTCATAGGTGCCAGCGTCAATCTTAATTTTGATCATCTTGCACACCTCATCATAGATACCAGGTGGAATCGGTATGTTCTTCAGTACCCAAGGAGTATGCTCCTTGACTGCCATTTCCACAGGTGGGAAGTACTTTTCCTTGAAAGTTCCTTTCTCAGAGTCATCCCAAGCAAACGCTTCGTTTTGGTCTGCTATCACACTGTGTAGCAATTTTCTTTCTTCAGGCCAGAGAAAATCACCATCATGCGACTCATCCATCTTTTCTTTCCTTTCTAGAGTATATCTTCCTTTCGGTTGAAACTCCGATGGATTCGGATTTAAGAGAGGCATTCCTTCTAGAGGATCTCCAGTAATATTCTGAACTTTTCTGGAGTCGATCCTAGAATCGGCTTCACTTTCTGATCTACAGGTTTATATTTCTTCCCTGCAAAGACGGCTTCAGTTTTCCAGGCTACATCTGCGAGTTGTCTTTCTCTAGAGATGTCCGATCCAACTACTTTGCCATCTTCAAACTTATTTTGCTCAACTAGATAACTCAAAACATCTTCCTTCCTAGGAATAGGCATCTCATTACTAGTTGAGTCTTTCCACTTTTCTGCTCCTTGAGACTTCTGTTTAGCCTCATTTTGCATCAATTTCATTGCTAGATGTAACACATCTAATTTCTCAGATTTCGGAACTCCTACTTCTTCACTCAAATGCACTTCTAGAGTATGCAATTCTTGATCTGTGTAAGATTTTGTTTCTAAACCAGCCGACAAATATGTCGAGATAACTTCTTCACTTGTAAATTTATTTTTATTTTCTTCTGGGGACTTGTATCCCACAACTATCGGTTTTCCATCCTTATCTGACTCAAGGATTAACGCTAACTCTCCTTGGTCTGTTACCAACTCATCGATGAGCGAAAACCCTCAGAGGTTTGAGCCTTAACATCCGGGCCTTTGCCTCTTTCAAATGTAGGAATAGTTGATCTTTTTCCTGTATTCAGATCAGTAACCGTAATCAACATGCCTCCATCAGGCAATGTCTCTGATACAGTTTTCGTTAGAATGTCGAACGGTCGTCCTAATAGTACTTCATATGCAGGATTATTAATCACATGTACCTGCAGGTACACTGTAACTTCTCCTAGTTGAAAAGACACATTTCTAGCAAGACCTTCGCTAAGTTCTACTTGTCCATTTGCACTTTGCATTTTAATTCTGAAATCTGGGTTCCAGGCTACTCCTAGTTGAACAGCTACAGCCTTCACCATCACAACAATTTGCGATCCCATATCGTTTATACACTCTCTTTTTGAATGTCCATTGATAATCGGCCATAACGCTCGCAAAGCCTCAGAGTCTTTGGATACTATTACTTTCCCTCGTTCTTCTGGCGGCAATGCCTCTAGTAATTGAGTGATGGGGTCCAATACGACTAGAGTGCCAATCGGAAGACCATTGTTTGCCACTACATTCACTGAAACAACAGGAGCTGGAAACTCTCGGTACTCATGAATTTCACTAGACTTGACAGTGAGATCTTCACTATCAGAATCTGAGAGATACATGTCATCACCTAACTCTCGAGCCAGGTTAACATCAAATATCTCTTTTTGAGGTAATCTTCTTCGAGCGAAATCACTTCGGATAGTCTCTTGGAGAGCCAGGGAAATCCCTGCTAACTCTTCTAGACTAATTGTAACTGGTTGTTTTAGTACATTCTCAGCTACTTTATTAACCAAGGTCCTCCCTTCAACCGGTGCTTGCCTTCTGAAGTTCGGTTCACTTCTAGTTTCATTTTCTTTCCCTTGCGGCTCTTGAAAGCGAACACGACGTTCTCTGTCACGTTGTACATCTTGAGCTGAAGTTCCCGTTACCGTGGGTATGTCCATAAATGGCAATTCTTGCTCATTTTGTTCTTGCGGTTGCCGAGCCTTCGCTCTCAACGTGTTTCGTCTCCATTCTGGAACTTGTTCGTCTGGTATTTCTTCAATTCTAGTTCTAGTGTTTTCTGAATTTCTTTGACTTCTGACATTCCTATCTGTATTTCCTTGCTTATTTGATTGCGATCCACCAGTTCTAGTTTCACTCTCTGGGCCCTTTGGTACCTGATTCTCCCTGGACTTAGATAAATCAGAGCGACCCTTCCTCAAGTTATCTAGAAATTTTGGTTGTCACCAGAGGAATTTTCTTGTCCATAATTATTCCTCCTAGTTTGAACCAAACTCTGCAAATCTTCCCAAGTGATGCCAGCCTGAGTAATCAAACTCGCTAGATCAGTTTTTGGATTCGACTGCGCAGTTTCTTTTACTGGCGCAATTCCGAAATTGAAAGACTGAGTCGCTGCAGGCTCCGGTTCCGAGTCTTGCATAAACTCATAAATCTCGAGTACATTGGTCTCAGCTTGTCGCTTATCTAGAGAACCCCAATACTCTTCGATCCTGATTTTCGGAATTCTAGGACCATTGCCAGGTACGTATGGCAATTTGTGTCCTTCAGGAAGTCGAAACCTCCCGTTTTCGATCACAATCCAACCTAGTCGGATATGTCTTTTCCTATGCTCGCAGTCATCCTGCATGTGTCCAACTTCTCCACAATAGAAGCAATTTCCTTTCGGAATCATTCCATTGAACGAAGGTTGAGCAGGGGCCGGTCTTGGCACATAAGGCTGCTCATCTCGTTTTAACAATTGAATCCTACTCTGTTCTAAACTCCCAGTAAGTCTAGACATCATGTCTTGATTTGCTTTAAGCATTTGCGAAGCCCAAGTCTTCATTTCATCTTTTCTAGCAGTTTCTCTCTTTTCTGCTAATACCATCTGATCTTTCAATGCAGCTAACATCTCTTCTACAGCTTCGTTATCCGTTTCTTGCTTCACGGGCCTGTCGCGAGTTCGTGCCAAATGAGCTTTAGAACTATAAGTCCCTCCATTGTTCTGCACTTCCATTGCAATTGCCTTTGCTTCGTCCAACACATCTTCGATCTCGTATTCGATCGTTTGTCTTTTATATCTAGCAGTCTTTGATTGAGAAGCTGGCGCATTGTTGGGAGCGTTCTGAGCTCTGTTCTCCAACTGATCTAGACGCAACTTCTGAGCATCAAGTGCATCTTTGATCTGCTTCGTACTACCCAACCTAACCGTAATTGCTTCTCGATAACTCGCTTCTAGAGTTGAAAGGAACTCTTGAACAAGCTCTCGACTTGTCATTTTGTTTTGTTTTCTCAACTGCATCCCCGCAGCTCGATATCCTCTAATAAAATCCATAACTCTCGCACCTTCACTGACTCCAATTCCTCTATATCTCAAACACAATCCTTGTAGCTTCTGAAAAGCTCCCATACTATGATCTCTAGTCTCCAAATAACTATCCAAAATCTCATCCTTGAAGTCCTCAAAAGAGAACTCATCAGCAAATGTCTCTAGTCCTCACCATTCGTCTTCAACGGTAGGCGTCGCATATCTAACTAGATATTCCTTTTGCTGTTTCTTGTCCGTGATAGAATGAGTTTTGAACAGTTGTTCAACTGCATCAATAAATCTCGGAAGCAAATCCAGACTTCTTCCATCAAATGCCTTTGGAGCATCCTTGGAGTCAGGCAATGGCATCTGCTTTGTAGACATCTTTGCTTTTTGTGACGAATAAAAATTCAAAAGTGATTGTAAATCGACTTGTTTTTGTTTTGCTGAGTGCGATTCCGAATGTCTTCTTGGACGTCGTGAGTTCGAACCTAATATGCATTGTCCCTCGAGTAACTTTTGTCTAAGTTCCTCTGGAAGCTCTTCTCTGAAACGAAATTCGTACGGTAACAGAGGTGGTTCGAAAACAGAAGGTGATGACCCTCTAGAGTTAGGTTCACTAGGATTTTTGTCTCTCAATGATGATGTAGGTGATGGTGGTGGTGGAGGTAAAGGTTCCCCCTGAGCACTATTCGAATTCGATGTTCCTACCGCCTGTTCGCGGTTTAACGAGTCTTCTAGATTTCTCTGAGCTGATTTCTTCTTAGACGCAGCTACTCTTTGATCTTTTCGCTGTTTCGGATGAAGAGGATCTGTGCTAGAGCTGTCTTTCTTTTTCGAAGATTCATTTCCAAACGGAAAGATAGGAGCTACTCCTCCTGATGTGCTTCTTGTAGTACGAGTTGTACTTTTTAGTTTCTCCGATGCTTTTGGCTTCGGAGCAATGATGAAGTTTTACTATTCTTTTCGAACCCGAGTCTCTTCTAATTTTCAACACAATACCAAACACACGAAAATCTGTTTTTGACACTTTCTTTTTATAAGAGCCTCACTGGGGCAGCCAGATGATAGGGACGCTCGGGGTGGCGGTGCACTCGAGCGGAACTGTCAACGTGAAGTCTAGGGATGGAACTGCAATCTAAGGCGTCGAAACGAAGCCTCTAAACCACAAAAACACACCACAAACAACACGCACTAGTTGTCTTTTAATGTCCTGGGGAGTGTGAGTTTTAGCTCTTTGTTATTCTAGAGAAGTGTCTCAAGCAGAGGTAATGCTTTGGAACTTTGTCTATTTCAGACTAGTATAAGTTTTTGGACTTCTAGAGAAGTTGTCTAACTTCTAGAAACAGCGGATGATGATATCCGACACAAAACAATGCACTAACAAGCGCAAAACCAACTTTAAACTCAAAATCCAAATCAAACTCAAAATCACAAACTTGTAAACCCAAAACTCAAATCGCAACACGTCAATCTCACACTAGAGATGAACCAAACAAAACCCAATCGTTTAACACCAAGCCAAATACAAATCGTAGGCAAGGGGCAGTTATCTGGTGATACTACGAGTCCTAGACGTCCTTATATACAGTTCTAGAGATATAAATATAGATGAATCGAGATTGTATGTACCTGGCCATGCATGTATATGGTCCGATAAATAATAGATGAATCAGAAATGAAAACTAGAAAGGGATCTCCGAGGGTGGTTGCCATATGCTGCGCAACCTACCCCTATTTTTGATGTATGGCTGTACCCGGGCAGAGCGGTTCTAGTAATGTGTCCACATGGATCTGCATTTCAGGTACTACTTTTACTCACCCCATGCTGTAGACCCTTTGCAAATGCTATGGCCCAAGCCAGCAAACCATTTGCAAATGCTATAGGCCAAAAATAGCAGAGGCTCGGCACTGTTACATGGCATGCAGGCAGCCTGCACGGCATCCCGGCATGTCTATTCTTGGTTATTGTTTGTTTATATCATCAACAAATCTAATAAAATCCAATAAAATCACTAAAAATCACTAAAAAATCCCTAAAAATAAAATAAAAATTGTTGTGCAGCCCTCTCATGGGAATGACCTTATTAGGCAAGGTCCAAGTGTGAGGGCATTTAAAAATAGATATATCATCAATAAATCCAATAAAATCACCAAAAAATCACTAAAAATAAAATGAAAATTATTGTGCAGCCCTGTCATGAGAATGACCTTATTAGGCAAGGTCTAAGTGTGAGAGCATTTAAAAATAGATATATCATTAATAAATCCAATAAAATCACCAAAAAATCACTGAAAATAAAATGAAAATTATTGTACTGGCATGGGAATGACCTTATTAGGCAAGGTCCAAGTATGAGAGCATTTAAAAATAGACATATTATCAATAAATCCAATAAAATCACTAAAAATTATTGTGCACCTGTGAGACCCACCAACCAAGCCTAATCAGGCTTGATCTGGGTTCATGTTAGCCTACTTTTGCCTACTGTACTTGATCACTGTTACTGATATTTGCAGACTATATTTTGGCCAAATTATCTTTTTGTTTATCTTTGTTTATCTTGTGAATAAAAGTAGCCATGATGTAGAGGATTCAGAATATGTAATTTGTTTGCTGAGATAAGCTAAAATGGGCTGGGAAATGAGCAAATAAACATGCCCATATCTGGAAGGTCAGTTGTACAAAAAAGTGAAAATTTGTGAACCTAGGTTTTTTGAGGCTACGATTTCAACTGTATGGTTTGTGAGAGATGGAAATGCCTTTTTTAGCAAGATATAGACAGGTGACTATGCTAAATTTAGAATCTGCTGAAACTGGGTTTTTGAGTGCTGTGATTTCAACTATGGCATTTACTATGAAATTGCCTAGAAATAGACCTGTTTTCACACACTTGTATAGACCAGTATACACTTGCATAGACTACATATGCAGACCAGTATACAATCCCTACATAGACTTGCATTCAATTTGCATTGACTTGCATAGAGTGGTATTCAACCTATATAGACTTGCATTCAACTTACAATGACTTGTATAGAGTAGTATAGACCGGTATTGACTTGTATAGACTTGCCTTATATTCAGTCCCTTTAGACCAGTATTCAAGTTGTATTGACTTGTATAGACTTGCGGTATTCAGTGCCCATAGACCAGCCCTAAACACCTATACACTTGTATTCAACAACTTCAGTCAAACCCTAAACTTTGTATAGACTGGTCAATATGAATTTGAATACAGTACACTACATTAATGCGCAATCTGACTTAACTTAGGTGGGTGTTCTAACTTCATAGATCTCTGGCAGACCATCCAAGTCTTTGATGGCTTCAATATTTCAGATTTGAGGTCCACTATGTTAGCAGATCTATTGGGAATATTTATCTGTAAATCTATCAAGAGATGAAAAAGTGTGAAAGTGGGTGCCCAGGTAATGCACAATTTAGGTAGGTGTTCCAACTTGATAGACCTCTGGCAGACCATACAAGTCTTTGATGGCTTC
>QLOY01000046.1:0-29072 GCA_003313965.1 Megacollybia marginata | reverse complement strand
AACTTTCAAGTTTGACAACTTGATCAAACAAACAAGACCATACACTTGACTTCTGCTGATCATTGGCCGATCAATGGTTCTTCCATGGGATCAAATTAGGGCTTGAAACCGTACCGTTTACTGGTACGGCAGTATTGGATACTGCCAGTATTCTGATTTTCAGTATCCCATACGATACGGGACGGGTTTTCGACAGCTGTATACGTCGTATATACAGTTCTCATGGTTATCTTGATGGACAAGGGTGGAGAAAGTCAATATTCCCATGGAAAATCATGGATACAGTGTTGAAGTGTTAAATAATGCTGGTGAGAGACTTTTATGAGTAGTAGATCATCCAAAACTCATGCTGAAAGGAGCGATGGACGTTTGGATCTGTCATGTGGTACTACTTCAGAGTATCAACTCGATCGTTCATCGCCACCTCCACAACCAGTAGGTGTATTCAAGAGACAATTAATGTTATATGGGACATTTGTGAGGTATGTGAAACATTATTAGCTCTGAAAACTCACCAAACAACGCTGTTTTAACCTGCCCCACATGCTTGACCCGTATACAGCCGATACGAGCAAGTATGGGACTGCTCGATACAGGTTGTCGGGCCCCCCAGATGATACAGGTACCATCCCGTATGTACGGTACTGTATGACCGTATTAATACGGTAACAGTTTCAAGCCCTAGATCAAATTTCCTCACCAAGAACTGCTCCAAGGTCTCATTTGTACACTGATGCCAAACTAACTTAGTAACATGTTCAGATAGTGCTCTCTTGCTTGCTAGAGCCTTATACAAGGGATAAAACAATACTATGTGGAAGATTTAGAAGCTCATGTCCACTGGAGTGCTAAGAAAGGTAAGGCTGACAAAACCTTTGAATTCATTAGTCATACCTTTCAAACGGCATCAAGGCTTGTCCGATATTTGGCATCACTTTCCCTGTAGCTGGTCTCCCTCTTACTTTCACCATGTACACATTTTTTTTTTGCATACTACCTTGTTGTCTCAGTTGCATTGCTGGTCAAGCGGTCAGTCTTCTCCCATTTTTCAGAACCCTACCATAAAGACAGTCCATCACAGCAATAGGGCGGCGGCCAGTTCTGTATCAAGCTCTGGTACGGGACAAGAATGACAAAGGACATACCTGGTATGGGACAAGAATGACTTAGGGGTCTCCATACCAGGATTACAAAGAAGGAGTCACTTGTGACACATCCGCATCATCCTCTAACACCCCCTTGACCGCAGTTGAGTCTCAGTAATTTGACCCAACATTCATGAACTAATCTTCCTAGTGGCTTTGTGAATAAGTCAGCGATGTTGGAGTAATTGGGGATATGAATGACATCAATAATTTTCTTGTTAACACAGTTGCGAATAAAGTGGTATTGGATGGCTATATGTTTCATTTTTGTGTGACTGTGAGAATTGTGAGTGCAGCTCACAGTCCCTTGATTGTCGCAGAATAGGGTTGTAGGCTTGGTTTGGGGGTATCCAAGTTCAAGAAATAAATTTCTGAACCAGGGTATGTCACCAGAACAATGGGTTGTCGAAATGTATTCTGCTTCACATGAGGAAAGAGCAACAACCAGTTGCTGTTTGGAGCTCCATGCCAATGGCGAATCTCCAAGTAAAATCACAAATCCTGAAATGGATTTTCTCGAATTGCCCATTCCCCAATCTGAATTGGAAAGCACTTGAAATGGAGGATAGGGTGCATCAATTTGACCAAGTAGAATGCCATGTGATGATGTGCCATGCAGGTAATGGAGCAGATGTTTTACTGCTTGAATATGCAATTTACTGGTATTTTGCCAGTTCGTGGACTGTATATGCGATGTTTGGTCAGGTGCATGTTGCCAAGTACATGCATTTTCCAACAATGAAGCAATAGGGGAATGATTGTTGTATCTTGAATTTCTCCTCATTTGTTTGAGGGCATTCTTCCATGGTTAAATGCATGTTAGGATGCATTGGAGTGGCCACAGCATTGCTGGCTTCCATTCCAGTGTCACGAAGTATTGAAATGGTATAAGATTCTTGGTGAACTTTGATTGTTTGTTGTAAACACCAGTGAATGATAGAACAGCCAAGGTGAAAGTTGACATTCAGATTATCAGTGATTTTGTAGAACTTTGTCAAGTTAGCAACAACGTCATCAGATTTGGCTTTGGATGTAGATGCAATCAGCATATTATCAACACTAGTGGTCAATAGTGACTATTGACTTGGCAGATGGTGACTGCCACACATGAACACTCCAATCCAATTCGGTTCGCTTGAAACCAATCTGGTTGAGCTTTTTGTCAAGATCAAGATACCACTGTCTTCCAGCTGTAAAGACCACAGTGAAGATGCCAAAACCCTTGGCCTAAGATCTCAGGTTTGCGCATGTAGATTTCTTTATCTAGTGGACCATTCAGGAACACTGTTTTAACATCAACTTGGTGGAGTTCCCAGTCGTTATTGGCAGTTAGAGTGAAAAGTGTGTGAATGGATTCCCAGCGAGCTGTTGGAGTGAAGGTGTAAGTGAAATCTTGACTGGGAATCATAGTATAGCCTTTGGCCACTAGTCGAGCTTTGAAGTGTGAAATGAAACCTTGATTACATTTGATGTGCAAAACCCATTTTGAATCAACTGCTTTTTGTCATCAACATCCTCATAAACCCCTTTTGCCTTTAGTGCTTTGAGTTCCTCATAGATTGCTGCTAACCATTCTGCCCAGTAAGTGGACAGTTTTGCTTCGTGAATGGATTTTGGGTCTTTAGCATTGGGGTTGTCAATGGGTTCTGTTAAGGTGGCATTATTGCTCTTTTCAAAATAGAATGGACAACTGCCTTTTTGAGAATTGTGTTTTTTTTAGAAGCAGTCACTTTTTGCTCATACCTCAGTCAGGACTCCATAGATTTTGATGAAAATTACATATACTTCCTTGTAGGACCAAGCTGCAGATGCCCATAGCAAAGAAATCACAAAATCCAACCTCGAAAAAATCATCCTCAGCCTGGCTGTTTGCAGTCATATCTCAGCCAGAACAGGTCATGCAAGGATGCAGTAAGTTAGTAATATGTTTTATATTACACTGCTCAGGTGCACAGCTATATTAGAGAGCTGTGAGAGCTGTACCTCAGACAATACAAACAGATATCCTGAAATCAACCATCATGTGACTTTGGTTGATGTTCATCCATTGTTGTGTTACACTTTCTCTATGTATTATACTACTCCCAGCACCACCCTTGCATCTCAGTAATGTTACTCAGAGTCTCTATAGCCCTTCAGCTTGTCCCCAAGTGCTGCCATCTCCTCCCAGTGATTGAAAAGGGCTGGTAGACAGGCCAAATTTTATATGCTTGAGTTTTGGAATTTTTTTGCTATGAGCATCTGCAGCTTGGTCTTACAAGTAACTATATGTAATTTTTATCAAAATCCATGGAGTCCTGACTGAGGTACAAGCAAAAAGTGAATGCTTCTAAAAAAAAAACACAATTCTCAAAAAGGCAGTTGACCATTCTATTTTGAAAAGAGCAATAATGAATGCAGATTCCGAATCAATCATGGTTTGCGCAAATGTTGAGAATTTGTCTTTAGTGAGTTCAACCTCCAGTTTGAGCTTGCCTTGGAGTACAAGCATAAGTAGCTCCCCCTTATCCGACATGTCAGCATGACTGGTTAGATAAGACAGGGAAACCTGGCACAAAGCTATGGGTGCCAAACGTTGTGGCGATGCATTGGATGTGGTAGAATTGTCGAGATTGTGAGGTAGCAACTCATTGTCTGTGAAAACATCTTTAAGAGTTTTGAGGCTCAGAGGCCCTGATAATAAGGTAATCAGCTTTTTGCTGGCAAACAGGATACAATGTACACCTGAGGTAGTGACTCAATGTCTGTTAATGCATCTTTGAGATGCATATTTTGAGGCTCAGTGGCCCTAGTTATTTAATCAGCTTATGCTGGTAATACAGTGTGTAACATACACGACAGGAGGGTAAAAGCCCTGAATGACACCTTCACGGTGCATGGTAGATCCAAATTGGCCTGTGTCATCCACAGGGATATCATCCCATAGTGGAACAGACTACAGGATCTGAAATGATGTCAGGCAATCCATGAAAAATCACATCACACCGAATAAAGACTGTTCGTGAGGCAGGGAACCAGATTAGGTACCTCTTAGAATCTCGAGTGTAACCCAAAAAACACCCTTCTTCGCCTCAAGGCTCAAATTTTGTAAGAGCATCTGAATTGAGGCAGCGAGAGGTAACAAGACACCTGAAGGGTCTCAGATGCAATAAATCGGGTTTTTTCTGCATGATGGTGTTTTTTCAGATGGTATTGCAGAGTGAGGCACTCTGACTTTGATATGAACTGCAGCGAGGGTGGCAAATGGCCAGAAAAAGTCAGACATGTCACTGTTCATCAGGAAAAATCCTTTTTGACCTGAGTATCTCCAGGTTAACCCACAGAGCATCTAGGTTAACCTTGGAGTGTATAGGTTAACCTATATGCTCTGGGGTTACCGTGGGTTGACCTGGAGATGCACAGGTCACCCAGGTCACTGAAGGTCAACCCAGATCAACCTGGGTTGCCTTTAGTCTCATTTGGGCATAAGCCCCTCATTTTCAGGTTTACTGGGTCAAGCCAGGTTAGGCACAGGCTTCACTAGGTTTGGTACGGGGCAACACTAGGTTTCACACAGGCTTACACAGGGCTAGGTATGGGCTAGGTACAGGCTAGGTACAGGCTCAGCTGGGGTCTTACACTTTTGTGTGAGGTATGATAAATGCAGTTGGATCGAAATTGTGCAAAATATCTAAAACTTTATATAATCAGTAGAAGGCCTGCCAGGCAGTTCTCAGTTGCATGGGTCATTGCTCTTTCTCCTCTAGTTCCAAATCTTTCACTGCCCTAGCCCACTCCTCCTCGCTTGCTTGAATGTCTTGGAAATGAATAGGGGCTGGTGCCCTCAAGCTGTTGTAGAGTAAGTTACTGTTGAAGACTGATGAACCAAATATATGTTGCCTGCTTCCATAACCAGCTACCTAAACCTCTCATGAACTTGCTTGAAAACTGCTTGCTTGAAAGCTTCTCATGATAATGATATAAGGAGTGAAAAACTGGCCCAAAGAGTGTTTCTTTGAAGTGATTGGGTTGGTGTCGCCCACCAGTGAACTGCATAAGGATGGAGTGGATCTAGAAAGTGTTAACTTTGTTAATGATGAAAGTTGACTTACCACAGTAGCAGCAAAGCACTGCATTATCCTGGTCACCTGCCTCCCATAGCTAAGATATTGGGTGACCTCGCTGGTATAGTTGTGATGAATGAGAGAGCTGGAGAGAACTTCTATGATGACCTGGGAGGCAAAAGGCTGGACCAATTCTCCTTCTTTCCATTTTGACGGATCTGAATCCTGAAAAAGTTCAGATAACTTTTGAGTGTAAAGTAGGCTTACTTCTACCGAAAAGCCCCGATGAAGATAATGATTATGCTCCAAGAGCCAATTTGCCCTCTGAGCTACAAGAGAGGGATTCCCAGCTATCTGAACCCTTAGTTAAGGATCTCAAGAAAGAAATAATACCTAAGCAACAAGTAATGATGACGACTGGAGTGGCATTGTCTATGTAGATACGTCGAGTGCTGACTGCTGCGTATCCACACTAGAGCAGTTAATAAGTGGTACACTGAGCATAAAAGAAACACTCACAAAATTTGAAACCTTCCGAAGAACCATTTCACTGGCCGTTGAAGTGAGAGTGTTATAGACCTTGGCCAATGCATGCTCCTTGTCAAGTTTTTTGACCTCTGCGAGATATTCCCCCACTACGTCTATGATGTTCCTATAAAAGAGGGACTCCTCTTCCCTGTGCGTGAATGCATGGTTGGGAAAGGGCATGTCTAACAAGGTAGAGTAAACTATAGCCTCTTTACCTAGGTGACAAAAAGAGACTAGTCCCTTGATCCCCAAGTATTTGAGCTTGGCCTTGCTGACCTTGCCTGGCACATCTATATTATTATGTTCTTGTTGTTTCTTTCCCTTTCTGTGAGGATGGCTAGGGGTAGCAGCAGGAGAGTGGGCTAGCTTCCGTTTGTTGGGTGGAGGTTTGTGTTTCGATCTGCATAGTAATTGGTTAAGAATACCCTCCTGAATATAAACCTACCCCGTTGCCACCTTCGCTATTGTTGTCTTGCTATTTGAAGTGATTCATAACCTTGGGCTTAATAAGGCAATGATGGATACATACATTTATCTGGGCAGGAGTGTCATCTTCTCTAGATGAAGCAAAATAGTCTTGACCTTTCTCTGGTAACTCTGAGTAGAGTTAGTTCTAAGCATTGTTGGAAGAAATGTTACCAGGCTTTTCCAAACTATCGTACCGTCTTCACCACTAGGGTCTCTGTTTTGCATTGGTGGCTTTGGGGTTTCAAATAACCTGTCATATACTTTTTGAGTGTGCTTATCCATGGTGCCTGGTGGGTTAGGAATGCAAAAAGCTCCACTTCACTTTAGCTTTTTGGCTTCAGCTGGCATGGAGTGAGTATGTACTTCACAACCTGAAAGTATATCTTTTCCAGCTTTAATTGCTTCATCTTTTCTGTCCTTGCCTTCAAACCCTTCCTCCTCTGTCAGGACTTCTAATTTGTGGTCAGTGCATTTAACTTCATTGAAAAGAACCCTATCACCCTGCTACACTTCTGCTCTCTGCTGCTTAACCCAGTCCAAAAACGATTTAAAATCTTGGGATGATTTTGATGTGGCTACGTAGAGCTTGCCCTCGAACAGACAGCAGACCTCTTTGCCTTTCTATAACAGGTGTCAGTATGCGTCTAGTTTTCTGACTTTCCCTACCTCATACTTTGTCCCAGCAATGTCAAAAGGCTTTCTGATTTGCTACAACCTGTTAGTTTCTTGATGGCCCCTGAGACTTTGCTTACTGCATCAGTGCCTTTTCCCTGGTACAGTGGCAAAGGAGCCCATAAACCGTAAAGCTCAACGTTATTCCAATTCTTCTGAAATAGATCAGCTAGGCCAAATACAAAAACAGATTCCTGACCTTCAGGCTGGGTGGCATTGTGTTTCAATTTTACGATGGGGAATTGCACTTAGGAGCTTTAATTTGATTAGGATAACCTGTAAAGAACCTGTAAATGATGGTCAGGGAGGGGGGCAACAAAAGAAGGGTACAAGAGAAGGGATATTAATCAAGAGTCAGGCCACGTAGAAGGGGCTCAAGGGTGAGACAGCTGATGAACCAGGTTTTTAAACCCCAGTCTGCATGTGAAACACATGACTTAGACACGTAAATTAGCTAACTAGGTAACAATTTTGGGCCCACCCCATTTGTGTCTCCACCCAATCCTTTCCTGCCTTGTCACTGTGCAGGACCAAGGAAGCTCTTAAACCCTTAAAATGAAGATTAAGATGTGTGATTTCCCCTAAATGAAAGACCATCAAATCTCCTTCTTTTAAAGGAAATACCAAACCAGGCATAGCTCTCCCCCTTCATGCTCTCCTAGGATTAGAAGTGCGCATGCAGTCAGGTCCTGCACATCTCTATGAGCCTTTATCACAACATTGAAATTAACAATGAAGCCAGCAAAAGGGTAAGCAGGGGCTGTGCTCAAGACATTGGCGTAGACCCTAACCTCATCATAAATGTCAGGCAAATGTGCTTGCAACTTGATCCGAATCCAGTTGAAAACATTTTTGAAGTTATTGCTTAAGGAGTTGTACACCTCTAGGTGGCATTGGATATCAGCAGATGGCCACGATGTGAACTGAGTACTGTTGGTTCTGGTTTTACCTTCGACTCTCAGTAGTCGGGCATGGGTATTTCATCGATTTTGCTATCAATCACTACTGACCACTATCAACTCATCCCTTGCCACAACAGACTGCTACAGAAACCATATAGATTAGTTACCAATGAACTAAAGATCACTACAGGGACTGTATCAACTATTGCGAACTACTACCTCTACATCACCAGCAACGACACCCAAAGTGTTCCACATGTTCACACAATGGATTTACATCACGGAGCCAAGTACTGTGCCCAAAAGTTGCAGATTTTTGATGCTCATGGCTTTTGGAGCAACAAGAAGAGTCTATTAATGGTTACTTCATCCTATTCAAAGACATTGCTAGCCTGGATACCTATTCCAATGGTCAGATGAAAGAGCACTATCGATAGTATTTCAGTGTTCTGATCAAGTCCATTGTTGAAGATGGGTTGAGAAGGGGGTTCAGTATCAAGGATATGATGGAATGGGGTCTTGGTGGTGTATGTTTCCAAATACTTCGTTTCATTCTACTCATTCAGATTTAGGTTGTTGACTTCAGTGAGGCTCAGCGACTTGGATTCACTGAGGCATTCATTCAATATTTTTTGAAACATCCCTTGAACCGGTTATAGGCTGAAGATGAACTCTGTGACAAAGCCTTCAAACTCCTTAAAGGATGCCAACAACAGTTTCACAGATTTGTCATTTGAGTCTCAAACATATCTGGCGCTGTTCCCATCAATCATAAGACTGATTTCCGACATCGAGCTCTATCCTTAATGACATGCACCTCATTAGATGAGTACTGGCACCAGATTGACTTTCTTACATCTCACTTCCCAAAGATGAAGAGTTTCTTTATATGGTGGACGTCACACAAGCATGCACACATGCTGTTTCCTGTTGAATATGCCAACCTAAAATTATGCACCAATCTCCAAGATGATACAAACCCTGAAGAGTAGATGCACAACAAGATCTACCATGCATGTGCAGATGGAAAAAAACCTGTCAATTTCTCACCACCTCCTCGCCCACAAAAAGAAAGCTAGACCCCTGAGAGAACCCAGAAAACCTCTATTAGTCAACTGAAATTTAATGTATTCACCTTCCATTCCTTACAGTATGAGATACTGATGGTTAGAATCTTGAGTTTCTTTTGTTGGAAAGTGATAAAATTCCCTACAGATCACTACTGATGTTCTACACAGCCCTGGTTCATGACTAGTAAGCAGACTAAAATGTATCCTATATTAATTTAAATTAACATCGAATACAAAATCAAGTCTATAAATGGAAGACGAAAGGTGGACTAAATGGGTGCTTTTGTGTGAATTTTAAGCTAGGCTAAATAAAGGATTTCATCAGGATTTTGCCTAAGCTGAAAAAGTAAATATTGCAACCCCTTTTAACTACCTCAAAACCCAACCTTTTGTGATGAATTTCAAG
This sequence comes from Megacollybia marginata, assembly GCA_003313965.1. Taxonomy (NCBI): domain Eukaryota; kingdom Fungi; phylum Basidiomycota; class Agaricomycetes; order Agaricales; family Porotheleaceae; genus Megacollybia; species Megacollybia marginata. The sequence continues at coordinate 19,838 of QLOY01000046.1, read as the reverse complement.
TCTCCCGCCAGCCACTCTTTTTGGAAACATTCTAACAAAGGGAAAAGCACAAGTTTTGGAATACCTTTTAATGTAGTTAGAAACAGACCTTTTGTAATGAATTTAAGTCCCCCGCCAGCCACTCTTTTTAGAAACATTTAGACAAAGGGGCAAGCACGAGTTTTGGAATGCCTGTTGATGTAGTTGGTAGTGTCTCTTTCACAATGTCTTTTAACTCTGAAAGAAGCATACCTTCAATGACGCATTTTGAACACGTCTTTCATGAAGCATTTTATCCCAAGAGAAAGAAAACATTTCATAAGTCATTTTGGACACGTGAAAAACGCGTCTTTCATAAAGCATTTTGTCGAAAGAGAAAGAAAATGTTTCTCATGTCATTTTGAACACGTGAAAAACGCGTCTTTCGCAAAGCATTTTGGCCTGAAACAAAGTAATCATTTTGTCAGTTATTTTGAACATGTAAAAAACACATCTCTTGTGAAGCATTTCTGCCTGAGAGAAAGGAGACCCTTGGGTGAACATTTTGAACACATAAAAACACGTCTGAAAGGGTAGCATTTTATCTGTCAGAAAAAGAGAACTTATAAGAACGTGTTAAAGAACTGTCTCTTGCAAGACATTTTGACTCACTAGACAGAGAAAGTTATGGGAAACATTTCTGACTGGAAATCTGAGCTTGAGAAAAATGGGTTTCTTAATTAAGTACTTACACCAGTGACTGCGAGAACAAATCTACTTCTTCTCCTCTATCACCACATACACCAGGTCCGAGTCTGCCTCAACTTATTTTTATTGACTTACCACTGCTAATACATATCAGAATGAGACACTGGAGCCCCGAAAAGGTGGCGCATCACAAATTGAAGAAGGCTCTGCACCAGCTGGCATCGGTGGCCAACAAACCCACACATCTCTATGTGTTTGAGGTCCCTAACACCGATCCATGGTACTGTTACTTAAAGAGCGGTCATACTGACAACATTCCGTGCAGAAAAAAGGAATGGCAGCGCTTATGCTACAGTCAACCTCAGTGGTGGGCAAAGATGATAGTACTTACCTCTCAGGGCATTAGAGCAGGTAAGTCCGAATCTGACAGTCAAAACTGATCCCTTGATTCGAGGCAGAGAGGTTGGCCCATCTCTTACTGGAAAGTCTGGGTGTTAGACATATCATAAAAAAGTGTGGATACTGTGGTACTACCCACTGGGAGATTTTTGCGGTTCCGGTTTCTTGTAATGATCCAGTGGGTCTTATATTGGGTATCTATAGGTTGGTTGCAGAGCTGTAGAGTTACAGAGTTATATAGTATTATCTAGATAGACTGAATTGCTTGTCATGTTCATGTTCATGTGTCTATCCATTTTGTGTCAGCTACAGAAGAGGGAGATGTACCGACACTGGCTGGAAAATGGAATCCCCTGCCTGGTATTTGAGTTGGAGTGTTTATGCCACCGGCCCTGCTGTGCGTATTTGATGTTGATGAGGATGCAACAGTCATGCTCATTGGGTATATATGCAATTTCAATACCCCCCTGCATCTCTCGATATCAGACCCATCATCAACATCTTGTCCATCCATGAACAAGAACGCCGAATCCAAAAAACCCATCCCAGAAAGCATTTCCTCCCAAGCAAGATGAATTGGGAATGTCTTTATGAGTATTTGGTTGTTAAGTATTGATACATCTCTATTCGAGGATGCCCGCTCTTATGTATTAATCGTACCATATAATTCTCTTAACCAATGTCAACACCTCAGTCTCTCGACCACGACTGAGGTGTAAGTCTGTTTATTATATCCTCCTACATATGTTAATAGCTCGTAGTCCCTCCTTATCTGTATAGGTACAGTTCAATTTAGTCTCTCGACCACGACTGAGGTTCCCTTCTTATCTGTATAGACTCACTGCTACTCGGTACCCTGCCATTGCTACAGGTTATGGGACCTGCCGAGATTGACTACCTCATCCGTCAAGGTTGCAAACCAACCAAAGCTCGCCGAAGACAAATCAAATTGGATCACCTATAAGGAAAGATCCTTTAACTATTTTGTGGCAAAGGGTCTGAAAAGACATGCACTGGGGACTGCACGCAAACCAGCGGTGTTAATTGAACGAAATGGAGCCTGATACAAACCACAAGCCACAGCACCGTTGACTGATGAGGAAGTTGAAAAACACAAAGATGAGATTGATGAATATGACAGGCATGAAGCACAGGTTCGAGAATTAATCTACAAAACCATCAGCAAGTCGATCTTTCTCCAAATCAAAGGAGAACCCATAGCAGCAGACGTCTGGAAGAAACTCACCCAAATCTGTGAAAAGCAGGGCTCACTAGTAGCAACTGACACCCTAACACAACTCCAACTCCTTCGGTTCAATCCAGAAGAAGAGGATGATATCGAAACTCACACAGCCCGAATGGCAGAAATGTATGAGCTCCTAAGTGAAATGGGTATGCCACTCACGGATAAAGCCTACTGCTCCTACATATGCTCATCAATGTCCCACATTCAATCTTTTCGAAACCTCTTCACGTTGATTGATGTCATTGTGGAAACAGGAGGCAAATCACTATCCCCATCCTCCCTAATCAACCGAATCCATGCCCAATGGAAAGGTGACAAAGTCGCCGAACACACTGAACAACTAATGGAGGGTACGGTGATGGTCGCTAAGGGATGGAAATCAAAAGCCAAAGGGAGACAAAAGGATTCGAAGAAGAAAACTTGCAAGAACTGCAAGAAAAAGGGCCATGGAGCAGACAAGTGTTTTGCTGAAGGAGGTGGGCAAGTGGATAATGCACCTAAATGGTGGAAGAATCAGCAAAAGAAACTAAAAGAAGTGGACAAGGGTAAAAAGGAAAAGAAGAAAGCTGCGAACACCGCGTCAAGGGACAGTGATGACAAGTCAATTACCACTGACAGCGAACATGCAGCACTAGCCTGGTCACAACCGCCAGTCTTTCCCACCCATGCACTGACGTGCATGTCCGAGTTCGTTAACCTCACAGTACCTGATACTGCCAACACTGCATCACCCACAAGTCAAGGTGAAATCCTAGACATGGGCGTGAGTGCCCACTTCTCAGCTGAAAGAAGCAAATTTGTCAACCTTCAAGAACTCACCTCAAGTGACACATCGCTCATACGGACCGCTGATGGCAATTCGTTTAGAGCCCTTGGAAGAGGAGATTTTCGAACCAAATTCCCAATGGGACCTGGACAAAAGCCAACACCAATAACTTTGAAGGATACATATTACTCACCAAAGATGGTGTTCACCCTGGTATCAGTTTCTCGCCTCGACAAGGCAGGATACAAACTAGAGGTCGGCAATGGCAAATGTTACATCAGATCCACAAAGACAAAAATCATCGGAATCATACCTCTCAAACACAGACTCTATCGCGTAACAGACAAACACCATCAAAGTGCCAACACCGTCCTATTTGCAAATGTAGCAACTTCGTCGAAACGAGTTACCATCACTCAAGTCCACAAGATCTTTGCTCATGCTAATCACGATTACCTTTGCAAGATGGTGAAAAATGGGATGATCACCAGCTATGAACTTGATGAGAACTCGGTTCCAGAGTTCTGTAAGCCATGCATAGAAGCCAAGATGCCGCAAAAACCCTTTCCCAAGGTTTCGACAGCCCCGAAAGCTGAAGCCTATGGTGACAAGGTGGTATGCGATCTGTGGGGGCCTGCTAGAGTCAAAGCACCTTTCAGGACAAGTACACCCATGAAGAGAAGGTGGCTTTCCTAAAGCACAAATCTGAGGCGTTCAACAACTACCTAGACTACAAGTCATGGGTAAAGGTGCAACACAATGTGAAAGCTATAAAAATCTTCAGAACTGACCATGGAGGTGAATTCATTGACAAACAATTCAAATCTCACCTCAAACGCTCTGGTACCATTCACCACCTAACTGTCCATGATTCTCCTCAGTCAAGAGGTGACGCAGAACGAGCAAACCGAACCCACCTTGAACGCACACAAGCCATGATGTTAGAAAACATATCCAACTGGCTATATCACACCAGACCAGCGGACACAGTATCATACTTACTGGCAAGAGCCCCACCATATTTATGGAAAGAAGCTGTAAGCCATGGCATCTGGAGGAAACCGCACAATGACATGAGCATTGAAGGCAGTGATGACCCCACACGAACGTGCAACAGGTGAAAAACCAAACCTAGTCAGAGTACCCATTTGGGGATCCAACATATGGGTGAAGGTGAAACAAGAAGGAAAACTTGCTGTCAAAGCAAGAAAAGGGATGTTTGTCAGAATAGATGATGAATCAGTTGGCTACAGGGTCTACTGGTCAACAAAACGAAGAGTCACTGTTGAAAGAAACATAGCACTCAGCAAAGACAATTTCAGAGAAATGGAGACAACTCACCTTGAGGGGGAGACTGATATGCCCAAGCCGAGTCTCCCTACCAGCAAAAAGCCTCCAACTCCACAACCACCAGACCCATTTGATGGCCCACTAACCGACATTGAATCGTCAATAGACAAAGCCAAAAACACACCTGGTCAACAAGTAAATCCCAACCAAATCCAACCAAATAACCAACTCGTTCCACCACCTGCACCTCAACCACCTCAGGTAAACCCAGTCCCAGACAAACAGGTGCTAGAAAAATGACCCAGACCAGCACCAGGGGCAATGAATGAAACCGCCCTGTGAAAAGCTGCATGGGGAAATGTGGCAAGCACTATTGATTTTGAAGACTTACTAGAATCAGGGGGAGACCCCAAAGTCGATGAATGGTTCACGGCCACGATGGAGTGGGCACTGAGTGCAGTCAATGAACCTACACTTTGAAGAAGCACTCAACAGCAATGACAAAGACAAGTGGTATGTGTCATATGACTTAGAACTCACCTCCCTCGAAAACTTTAATACCTTTGAGCTCGTCAATCCTCCCAAGGATGCCAAGGTAATAGGTTCCAAGGCTGTTCTATGTCGCAAACCTGGTCCCAATGGTGAAATCCAGTCATACAAGTCAAGAGTCACTGCAAAAGGTTACAACATGATTGCAGGAGTTCAATACCATGACACCTTTGCCCCAATGATATGACCAGCATCACTCTGCATCATCTTGGTTATTGGTGCAGCCAAGGACGCGGTCATTGATCAGTGCAATGTAAAAAATGCGTACCTTAATGGACATCTGGACGAAACAGAGATCATTTACATGGATCTGCCGCCAGCCTATGAAAAGTTCCGAGTCGTTCCACCACTACTCAAGGCCAACGGACGAGTCATGTGTAGATTGCTTCGCCCCCTCTATGGAACGAAACAGGGAGCCAACAAGTGGTACCAAGAACTGAAAAAGTTCTTCCTTGATATAGGGTTCACCATTTCAATTTCCGATGAGGCCGTGTTCTATCAAATCACAAGTGCTGACAGGTTCATCATTATTGGCGTTGCCACAGACGACTTCACCATTGTTGCCAGTGATCAGTCAATTGCGAATGCATTCAAAACCAAGCTCAACAATTGGTTCAAAATTGTTGACTTAGGAGCAATTAACTGGTTGCTTGGCATGAGTATAGTCCATGATTATGCTAACAAAACTATCTCCCTTGGACAGGAAGCATTCATCGAAAAGGTTGCAACACACTTCGATGTCCAATCCATGTGACCTGTCAGCACACCTCTAGAACCAGCTGTCGATCTATCCCCTGATGCTCCACATGTGTCCACAAAATTCCTTTCCCCCTCCAAGAAGTCACTCTACAGGGAAATAATTGGCTCTGTAATGTACCCAGCGAACATGACTCGCCCTGACATCATGTTCAGCATCTCAACTCTATCCCAACACCTTGAAGCACCTCGAACAACGCACCTGAAAGCAGCCAACCAAGTTCTAAGCTACCTCTACATGACCATTTGGTCATTGGTGGCAAGGAGCCGTCAATTGTTGGGTACTTGGATTCAGATTGGGCATCATGATGTGATCGCCACTCTGTTTCCGGTTTCATGTTCTTCGTAGGTGTTGGAGCGGTTTCTTGGAGTTCCAAGAAGCAGCTGATTATCGCCCTGTCAAGCACGAAAGCAGAATACATCACATTGACTCACACTTCCAAAGATGTTCTGTGGCTATGTAGGTTGTTGATGGAGTTTTCGTCCATCCTTCCAGTCCACAATTCCGTCAACTCATCAACACCAGTCAGTCTCAAAACAGACAGTCAAGGAGCCCTCCAACTTGCCAAGAACGCTTGTTTTCATGCAGACACAAAACATATCGACTACCAGTTCTATTTCATTCGTCAAACTATCGCTGCTGAAACAATCAGTATTTCGTACTGCCCAAGCACAGACATGATAGCAGACACACTCACAAAGTCCCTGAAGTCCACTCTTTTCACCAAATTCCGTTCTCAACTCGGTATTCGTCCCTTTTAGTTCAACATCAACCGTGGCTACCTCGAGGGGGAGTGTTAAGTGTTGATACATCTCTATTCGAGGATGCCCGCTCTTAGTGACGTATTAATTGTACCATATAATTCTCTTAACCGATGTCAACACCTCAGTCTCTCGACCATGACTGAGGTGTAAGTCCGTTCGTTATATTCTCCTACATATGTTAATAGCTCGTAGTCCCTCCTTATCTGTATAGGTACAGTTCAATTTAGTCTCTCGACCATGACTGAGGTTCCCTCCTTCTCTGTATAGACTCACCGCTACTCAGTACCCTGTCATCGCTACATCGGTGTAACCAAGCTCGAAGATGACAAGGTGGCAAGAGCATAGCAGTGGAAGCAGAGATGGGTGCCAAAGCAAAGGCACAGGCGGTGGATTATGGACCAACAGGGAGAAGGAACCACTTATTAAAGATGGATTGTTTCGTACCATCAAGTTGAGAATTTTGCGATGAGCATCAGTTTGAAATAGGTCTTCCATAGCTTCTCAAGCACTATGAGAGGATTTTGGAGATGTAGAAGCTGCTGCCGACTTGGAACCAACGTATTTGCATACCACCATTAGAGATTCAATGAGGGGAAGAAGCACTGTGGCTACATGCTCTGTATTCAACTTTTCCTGAATAATGGAAAGGCATTCACCCAAACGATACCAGAGAGACACAAAACGGAATGATTCATAAATCACTTGCACCTTCTCTGGTTTTCTTCAGCAGTGCCACTGGCACCCTTTGGGGTATACATATAGTTAATAGTTTTCAAGACATGCAGCAGTTTGGCTTGTACCGAGGATAACAAGGAACCTACCAGCTTGTCGCTCTCCACCAGATGCTGTAATAGATTACTGACAACTTTCCAAAGAGCTTTTGAATAGATTCTGGACAGCTAATGTATGCATAGCCTGGCAGAATCATGGCAGAGCCACGGCACGATATGGCAAACACAGCAGGAATTGATTTATTTAAATTATATCATATAAAACCTATGCATAGATTATGGACAAACTACCAGCCTTATAGCAGTACTATGTATAGGATAGGCCTGTGATGCTATATATATATATGTTACCTGATATAGTATGCTGATGCATAGGTCACATGATCATATACCATAAGTACAAAAGGCACTAGAAGCCTACATATAGAACAATAATAGGCCTGCAATGCTATATATATATATATTACCTGATAGGCACTATATATAGTATGCTTATGCATAGGTCACATGATCATATACCATAAGTAGAAAAGGCACTAGAAGCCTATATAATACTAGATATGAGATAATAAAGGCCTGCAATGCTATATATATATATTACCCAATATAGTAAGCTGATGCATAGGTCACATGATCTTTTACTATAAGTAGAACAGGCTCAAATATATGCATTTGAGAGCTGGTAACTGATATAAATGTAGTGTATATATAAGAATTAGGTAGATCACATGATCTGATTATAGCAAGCTATTTTTAGCTAGAGTAAAGAAAATGTAGAAAATGTAGAAAATACCAAATAAAAGATAGGAAGATAGGGCATGGCATGCCCAGATTAGGCAAGTTATGACCATGGGAACTTTTAACTTCTTTATATGGACAGATGCAGAATTCCAATGTGGTTCTAATAGTGGTATCCATTTTGCTATACATGCTCTTGTTCTTGCACAATTTGCATTTTATTTTCAAAAAGCTGGCAGTGAAAATATAAATAGACACATACACCTCCTTAAGAGGCATGTATATAGCCTTATATGGATGTATTCACTTGTCATAGGCTTATATTCAACTGCTATAGGCCAGTATACCCTTATACTCAACCTATCTTTCACTCTGCATACTTGGCCCCAGTCAATAATAGCCTTTGCGTATATTGAATGCTAGTCAATAGATAGTGAATGTCAGTCAATCCCAGTCAATAGATAATGAATCTCAGTTAATAGGTATTCAATACAGTGTCAGTCTATAGGTTTTGAATATATCTCAGTTTCAGGCCTAGCTTTCACTCCGGGTGTAGCCCTCTGGCAGACCATCCAAGCCTTTGATGGCTTCAATATTCAAGATTTGAGGTCTACCTATTGGTGGATTCAGTGAAAATATTTATCAGCAGATCCATCAAGAAATGAAAAAGTGTGAAAAAGGGTGCCCAGGTCAATAGCATTCACTTTGACATATCTGAATGGGTGTTCCAACTTTATAGACTTCTGGCAGACCATCCAGGCTTTTAATGGCTTCACTATTCCAGAATTAGGAACCAATATATTGGTAGATTTCCTGAGAATATTTATGAGTGGATCTATCAAGAAATGAAAAAGTGTGATCAACCTGCCTGGTAGGTCTGATACCTGAGTAGTTGACCTGGGCATCCACTTTCACACTTTTTCATTTCTTGATAGATCTGCTGATAAATATTTTCACTGAATCCATCAATATAGTAGACCTCAAATCTTGAATATTGAAGCCATCAAAGGCTTGGATGGTCTGCCAGAGGGCTATAAAGTTGGAACACCCGGAGTGAAAGCTAGATTGACCTAGGCCTGAAACTGAGATATATCCAAAACCTATAGACTGAGATTCATTATCCATTGACTGGGATTGACTGAGATTCACTATCTATTGACTAGCATTCAATATACACAAAGGCTATTATTGACTGGGGCCAAGTATGCAGAGTGAAAGATAGGTTGAGTATAAGGGTATACTGGCCTATAGCAGTTGAATATAAGCCTATGACAAGTGAATACATCCATATAAGGCTATATACATGCCTCTTAAGGAGTTGTATGTGTCTATTTATATTTTCACCGCCGGCTTTTTGAAAATAAAATGCAAATTGTGCAAGAACAAGAGCATGTATAGCAAAATGGATACCACCATTAGAACCACATTGGAATTCTGCATCTGTCCATATAAAGAAGTTAAAAGTTCTCACGGTCATAACTTGCCTAATCTGGGCATGCCATGCCCTATCTTCCTATCTTTTATTTGGTATTTTCTACATTTTCTACATTTTCTTTACTCTAGCTAAAAATAGCTTGCTATAATCAGATCATGTGATCTACCTAATTCTTATATATACACTACATTTATATCAGTTACCAGCTCTCAAATGCATATATTTGAGCCTGTTCTACTTATAGTAAAAGATCATGTGACCTATGCATCAGCTTACTATATTGGGTAATATATATATAGCATTGCAGGCCTTTATTATCTCATATCTAGTATTATATAAGCTTCTAGTGCCTTTTCTACTTATGGTATATGATCATGTGACCTATGCATAAGCATACTATATATAGTGCCTATCAGGTAATATATATATATATAGCATTGCAGGCCTATTATTGTCCTATATGTTATTATATAGGCTTCTAGTGCCTTTTGTACTTATGGTATATGATCATGTGACCTATGCATCAGCATACTATATCGGGTAACATATATATATATAGCATCACAGGCCTATTATCATCCTATACATAGTACTGCTATAAGGCTGGTAGTTTGTCAATAATCTATGCATAGGTTTTATATTATATAATTTAAATAAATCAATTCCTGCCGTGTTTGCCATATCATGCTGTGGTAGAGCTTATTTTGCTGTCCAGAATCTATTCAAAACCTCTCTGGAAAGCTATCAGGGATCTATGCATAGATCCTACAGTACCAGCTGTTCCCGGACGCTCCTCTGAATCACACCAGCAAAGAAAATCAGACGTCGGCATGCTCAATGCTGATGATATGCTAGCGCTTGGCCAGGGGAACCCTAGAAAAGTTTGCCAGGGAGGGAGTGGCTTGATGGGTCCTAGAGAATCCGGATTTAATTGGCAGACTCAGAAAGCAGTAGACTAGTGGACACTGACTTAGTCTCATACTATACGAGACGAGCTGTAGAGTATTCCTTCCAGGAGGTGCTGTAAGGACAATGAATGGAGACAACCAGACATGTCAAGATCAAAATTACAAGGGCGGTTCTGTCAGGCGGCTCTAATGAGGAACAAGAGATAAACAGAATTTTGAGGTCAAACAAGGGACATACGGGACTCTAATGCTTCATCGTCATGAGCGGCCATGATGGAAAGAAGGCAGGAACTGCTGAGTAATATTTTTTGAGCCATACAGGCCAACACAGAACCAAATTTCTTACCTTACTATGAGGCTCGCTAGCCATGCATGTGCTTGAAAAAGAAAATATTTAATAAAAATAATAAGAGGGAGAGGAGGGGAGAGGAAGGGGGAAGGAGAGAATACTGACTGTTCCCTACCTTCAGATGTGACTAGATACTCGACACCGAGTGTTGGACCCATAGGCGGGTTGATTCTAAATATATAGATATTAATATCCACCGGCATATCGGCATGCTAGGATCTGCTACGTCTGGACACTTTATCTAGACTGTCTGGGGAGCTGAAAAAATTTATGTATGTCCCTCTAAATGAGACTATTGTGTTAAAAAAAAACTCAGATGCATCTGAGCAATGGTGTTGTAGTGGCCTGAATTGGCTAGGATTTGCCTATTTGAGTACATGATTCTCGTCACATGCTCAGGGGCAGCTGTTGATGTCAAACTAGTACCAACAAGACCCGTATATGGTTTAAGCACGTACCGTATTCAGTACAAATAAACAACAATACAGTTGTCAGGTTCCCAAATCATTGTCGTCATCACACAGTCACCACAGCGAGCATTTTAACGCACAACTATAGCAAAGGTTCACGGTGACCCCTCACCTGGGATGGCCTGCAGCACTGTCATCAACGTCAGTGACTATTAACCACAAGTACGCTGTTTAGTAAAGGAGGCACAGTCAGGTGGGTGACCAGTCACCAAGCATGCGGTGAGCAGTCATCTTTCATCAGCACTGCTCAGTATTGAAGCTCACAACTAACCTTTCTTCCAGGCAGTTTTGTCATTGGTCACCCATACACCAATCTGCAGTGACACATCACCACACTACACACTTTCTGCTTAGACACCCATTACCTATATGGCATTCGACTGTTATCTTTCCCCCATCTCTCACTTCACAGTTATCTCTCGCCACCCCTAAGCTGTATTCCACTGGTTTTCGATCACCAGTACCAGTCTCATCGGTTCAGTGTTCCCAAACTCTGTTCCGCCAGTGATCTCTCACCACCCGACAATTTATCCAGGTGGTTTTCCATCCCTGGTGCAGCTGTCAATGGTTCTGTGTTGCCCAACTCTTCATCCACGGCTATTCTTCACCACTCCGCTGACTACCTCTTTAGGCTTTCCATCACCGGTACTAGTGTCAACGGTTCTCTGTCCCCATGCTTTGTATCCACGGCTGTCTTTCACCACCATGACAGTGTATCCAGTGGGTTCTCGATCACCACTGTGAGTCTCGGCGGTGCGGTCTCCCCAACCTCCATGTACACAGTGGACCCTCACCGCCCCACTGAATACCTCTTCAGGCTTTCCATCACTTGTACTAGTCTTGATGGCTCTGTGTCCCCACGCTCAGTATTCACGGCTGTCTCTCACCATCACGACAGTGTATCTAGGTGGTTTTCAATCACCAGTACCAGTCTCGTTGGTTCAGTGTTCCCAAACTCTGTTCCGCCAGTGATCTCTCACCACCCGACAATTTATCCAGGTGGTTTTCCATCCCCGGTGCGGCTGTCGACGGTTCTGTGTTGCCCAACTCTTCATCCATGGCTATTCTTCACCACTCCGCTGACTACCTCTTTAGGCTTTCCATCATGGGTACTTGTGTCAACGGTTCTCTGTCCCCACGCTTTGTATCGACGGCTGTCTCTCATCACCACGACAGTGTATCCAGTGGGTTCTCGATCACCACTGCAAGTCTCGGCAGTTCGGTCTCCCCAACCTCTGTGTACACAGTGAACCCTCACCGCCCCACCGAATACCTCTTCAGGCTTTCCATCACTTGTACTAGTCTTGATGGCTCTGTGTCCCCAGCTCAGCATTCACGGCTGTCTCTCACCATCATGACAGTGTATCTAGGTGGTTTTCAATCACCAGTACCAGTCTCGGCGGTTCAGTGTCCTCAACATCTGTTTCCGACAGTGATCTCTCACCCACCTGCTGAATACCTCTTCAGGTTTTCCATCACTGGTACTAATCTTGATGGTTCTGTGTCCCTAGGCTCAGTATTCACGGCTGTCTCTCACCAACACGACAAATCTGTTCTGGTGCTCTTGCCCCAATTTCTGTATTGACAGTGCTCCCTCTCCCTCCACCCAAATACCTCTTCTGGGTTTCCATCACCAGTATGAATATCAACAGTACGCTCTCCCCACCTCTCTTGTCCACAGTGAACTCTCACTGCTGGACTGGTTTTGAGCCGCATTCCTTCCACTGAGTTTTCCATCACCAGCACTGCTTCCAACAGGTCACCCTCATGCTCGAACACATCAATGGTCGCCGCCATCCACAACGCAATCAGCGTCATCTCTCATGCTGTTTTATTGCTTCACCATGACTCCATTCCGCTGCATTTGCGGTCTTGTTACCACCAAACCCAAGAAATGCGGACATTGCAACAGCAAGCGCTACTGTGTACATCCCCAATCTTCTGTTGTTCACAAATGTGCTTACCTTTGTTTAGTCCCGCCGATGCCAGGAAGATGACTGGCCCACGCATCGACAAGGTTGCACAACAGACTCTTCCCTCATTCCTGGTGAGAAATGAGTTTTGCGGCTCAGCTGGAAGTATTACAGGGCGCTATTACTTCTTGCGCTCTGCTCAGTGCCTCCTCATTGCACTGTCCAGTATATGGCCTCCACTCATCTCTTCTTTGTTCGTCTATCTCGCTCGCAGTCATGTTTCTGGCCAATCAGTGGCATCTGTAAAGTAAGTACGCTCCATGATGCTTCCCATCTACTCACCCGTCCACAGCTTCGAGGAATCCAACTGGGTCACTCCAGTCGATCTTCTCCACTATATCGTGCTTGGTGTCAATCCTAACACCCTATCTCACCCTCTTCCCCTTGAAATCCATGCAAAGTGGGAAGAACACATGGAAAGGCACACTCAACTCCGCCAACTGAGAGAACCCGCCATAACCGTCGCCTATATATGGGACCAGCTCACCATGGCAACTTATCCACTTGCCTATTCAGGTGCCACTGCCCTGACGTCCTGGTCTCATATCGAAGAAGAGGCTCTCCGCTGGCAACATCTATGTGAGGCGGTTGAGCTGGTACTCAGGGTTAGTATAGGCAGTAGCCAAGTGGCCAGACAGAAGAAACGAGACGGAGCTTAATGATTGCATACCTACATAAACTGGCAAAATTCTGTTCCACATAGATTTAATCTAAGCACCATTTCTGATGCCCTCCATGCCTGAAACCATCACGCCCAGCACATTCAGAACATCCCCAGAATGTTTTTCCGACGACAGCACTCATTCCAGTGAACAAGAATACCCTCTCCCACATTTATCACCTCTTTGTGGTTGTCCCAGTTGCCGTCATCCTGATTGCCATGCAGGACCGGCCGTGCAAGCATATATCTATCCCCCATCAACAGTGAGAACCTTTCCACCTGTTTATCTTGCTCATCATGACTCCAGGAACGCACTGTCCTTCCATTCCCATGGCGATTCCCCTTGATGAGGCAAGGGAGACGTTGGCAAGTGGTTTGGTGCCCCATCCTTGCACATGACCTAGACATTGAATACATGCATCTCAACAATCAGTATTACGAAGTTTACCTCCCCACTGGTGACTGGGACCCTCTTATGATATATGACGGTGGTCTCTACTTTGCAGAAGACCACACTGAGCTATTCCTCATAGTTTATGCTCCAGGTCTGAGTGATGAGCAGTGTATTGGTCTGTCTCAGCTCAAGCAGCACTTGAGGAATATTACAGTAACGGCAGACTAGTAATTAATCACGCCAATATAATCAAATTGTTTATTGCTTTGAAGACACTATTCAATGGCATCCACTACTCAAACAGAGTCATACGAACCACGAGCAAGCTCAGCAATACGATCAGCCTTCTGCTTTCCCGCACTAGTGATCACCTTGTCGCACAGGTGTACAATTAGGTCAGCAGAATCACCCTTTTGCTGAAAAAAGTCATCGACCCGTAACACCAACCACTTCTCCAAGATTTGGCAGAGAAAGTACCTTTGTCGTGGATCCAAATACATGTTCTTCCAGCTCTCCTCTAAGCCCTCCTCGAGGTCCAGCAAAAATTGGGGTTTTGAGACCCAATTTTTGGGTGTTACCCCTGGTGGAAATTTGGGGTTTGGAGGCCCCAGAGGGGCCGAACTCCAGCAGAAATTGGGGGCTGGAGCAGTAGGAGGGGAGAGAACTCGAGAGGTTTTGAAGAAGTACCTGTGCTCACTGCTCAAGATACCAGGCATCAAAAAGCATGAGTAGATCAACTTGAATGCATATCCAACTGTCTAAAACACACACTGTAATAATGAGAGAGCCTAAAAAATGCCTACAAACGCATAAATACTGCAGAAAACGCTAGATATCAGTCACGTGTCTGGGTTACCCCTGGCAGAATTGGGGTTTTGAGGCTCTAAAATTTGGGTTTTTGAGGTCGATTTTGGGGGTTCTTGCTGCCGGACCCCTAGGGGAGCTTCCCGGGTCCTTACAAAATCTACAAACAAGCTCTGGTATTATAAAAAGCATACTATACTATGAAGCTTAGAGCTGTGTCAAATATTTACAGTAGAATACTGTAGCTTTCTGACCACAGGTTCGTCCCCTGTCCCCTGGACCAATGTGTCGAGCAGCAATGTGCGTACAGGATGAATGTACTGTCTTACCAAGTAGTTAGGTCTTGAGGTTACTTGAGTGAGTTGCTGTTGAGGCAGAAGAGAGCAGAAGAGATCTCGTTACTGTAAACTACGAATACAGGCCAAGTTATATACTAGGTCCTTATCTACAGTACCCTACACCCTGGCTAAAGGGTTAGCTGCGGGGAGCTTCTGCAGCGCATGCTACGTGTGCTTCTATCTGCTGCGCAAGCGGTAATTAATATGTACCATATGCTACAATACAGATAAGTATTGAATAGATGGACGGAGCTCCCAATGGGATCTCAACACCCGCCCTCGCTAGAAGCGGTGCAAGAAGCTGCTTATTCAGCGCTTCGAGCGTTGATCCCGAGTTTCGTCCGGTAATGATCGAACTTGACCCGGGTAAGGTTCTTAGTTAAAATATCAGCGACTTGGTCATCCGTTGGGGTGAAAAGGATATCAATGATTCCCGAATCCACGCACTCAAGTATATGGTGGTACTTGATATCAATATGTTTAGTGCGTTTGTCAGCGACTGGATTGGATGCCTTAAAGAGTGAACCCAGGTTATCACCGATAAGTGGCGTTTTTGATATTTTGAACCCTATTTCGCCAAATAGGGATTGGATCCATCTAATCTGCCTTACAGCGTCTGATAGAGCCATGTACTCTGCCTCAGTCAAAGACAGAGCAACTGTCTTTTGAGTATGACTGCTCCAACACACTGGCAAGCTAGCCAACTTAAAGACGTACCCCGTTTGAGATCGTCTGGTATCAGCGTCTGTTGCTCAATCGCTGTCTGCCCAGCAGCAGAGGCCATTATTAGCCTTTCCATTGAACACTAGACAATAGTCCAGTGTCCATGCAATATAGCGCACCACTGTTAATGCTGCTTTGTAATGCACGACTGATGGATTGCTACTGTACTGAGCTAACTTAATCACAGCGTATGCAATGTCGGGCCATGTTCCGAGTGAAAGGTATAGTAATGATCCGATCACCTGCTGATACTTCGTTCGAAGTTGAGGGTTGACTTCTGCGGTATTGATGACCGGCTTAAACCCCGAAGGGAGTGGAGTATCAGCACGTTTGCAATTAAGCATACAGAAGCGTTTCACAACCTTTTTGAGATAAGGTTTCTGATCAACAAAGATCTTCCGTGCCTTGCGGTCATGGGTGATTCGCATGCCAAGGAACTCCTTTGGTTCGCCTAGGTCAGTACATTCCCAGCGGGCCATGAACTCTTTCTTTTTCTTTCGAAGGAGCTCTAAGTCATTACCCAACCAGAGTGCATCATCAACGTAATTTATGGCAATTACGATCTTATTGCCTTGGATAAAAATGAATACGCCGGCGTCTGATAAAGAGCGCTTAAAGTGGAGTTCGTGCATGCTCTGATTGCACTCTTTCCACCAAGCTACGGCTCCTTGTTTCAGACCGTATAACGCCTTGCGTAGCCGCCAGACCTTGCCTTTCTCCAAATTAAAGCCTTCGGGTTGTTCCATATATATCTCCTCGTCTAAGTTGCCATATAAATAGGCTGACTTGACATCGAGCACTTCGAGGTGCCAGTCCTCTAATGCTGCTAACGCTAATAGTAAGCAAACCGTTTTGTATCTTACTACAGGAGAGAACAACTCGTTGTAGTCAACTCCCTCGACTTGGGAGAAACCCTTAGCAACTAGTCTTGCCCGATATCGGCCATCGGACTTGACATTGAATACCCATCTGCATTTGACAGCTTTACGACCGGGAGGTAGGTTCGTTACCTCGAATACACCATGTTGTTTGAGCATGTCCAATTCGTATTGGCAAGCTTCTCACCATTTACGCAACTCCTCATCCGGGAGGTGCTCGATGTCACGATATTGCCACTCGCGTATGTTATCCGCTACGGGCTTGTTGACATTGGTGATGAGATAATTGAATAGATTTACCCCCCCTTCATCAGTGAGGTAGGTAAGCGCTTCTTCTTCGAAGATTACTAATTCTTCATCATCGTACGCGTCACTAAGCCCAGGGCTTGGTGATCGCATGTGTACGTCCTCATCCGGTGCAGCCGGAGGTGGCGCGTCCGGTCTCTGAGGAGGATGCGCAGGTATCGGTCTCCAAATTGGTGGCCGACCCGGAGTATCATATTCTAATCTCTTGGAAGGCTTATGTAACCTTCCGCTTCTACGTAATTGGATATTGTGCCATTCACAGTCACGTTGTAACTGTGTTCCTCTATTTTCTAATGGGCGATCTTGACGTGGAGCCTCCTCGCGTCCGCCTTGATCTTCGGCAGGATGTCACCTGTTAGCAGCCGGTGGAGGCGCGTTAGCAGGTCGAGGTGGCGCACGTGGGATGCTGTCCGCTCGTCCAGGAGGACTCGGAGGGCGTGGAATCCCACATTGCTTTGATGGCTGATGATCATTATCATCTGAATCAGAATCATACGGATCTGATCTGTTAACCGGTCTGTCGTTGCTAGGATCTTGACTATCATGGAGAGGTCTAGGGACTTGTTTCTCAAGGGATCCGCCTGGTGGTGTTGACTTGTCACACGGAAACCATGTCTCATCAAAGAGAGCAGTAGTGGCAACATAAACTGCATTAGTATGGCGCATGAACTTATAAGCTTTGCTGCCAAGGTCGTAGCCAATGAATGTCATTAGTTCGGATTTAGCATCAAGCTTATCTTTCCGAACTTCCTTATCAAGATAAATGTATGCAGCACAATCAAAGGTGCGCAAATAAGACACGTCAGGTGCTTTGTGGTCGACGATTTCAATGGGCGTCTTCCACTTTAACCGTTCCATAGGGGTTCGGTTATAAACATGAACGGTGGTGGCAAATGAAAACTCCCACCAAGAGTCCAGACATGCAGCCATAAGGCGCATAGATTCCGATTTGTCCATGAGCGTGCGATTTAATCGTTCAGCTCGGCCATTCTGTTAATGCACATGTGGAGCGCTTTTGCGTATCTCCGTGCCTTCCGACTTTAAATAGTTTATGAATTCCGTGTTTAGGAATTCCCCCCCTCGATCGAAGTGTAACGCCTTGATCTTCTTTCCGTACTTCGTCTGGACGCCAGCAGTAAGTTCTTTATAAGCCTGAAGGGCTTCAGACTTTCTGCGCAAATTGGCCGTAATGGCCAGTCCAGAACAGTCATCCATAAAGTTGACGATGTATTTGTACTTATAATAAGAAAGAAGGGGGAACTCCTTAAGATCGGTGTGAACCAGATCCCACGGTTCAGTCGCACGTTTGTCTGACTTAGGATAGGATTTATCGTGCATTTTACCAAACGCACATCCTTTGCATATAGCGTCAAGGTTGTCTTTAAGGGAACCAACGCCTTTGCAAGCATCCTTAAGATGCTGAATGACTTTCTTAGAGGCATGACCTAATCTGTTGTGCCACACTTTCATGGTATCCACCAGGAAGGAGAACTGCACCGTTTGCTCTAGAAGTGAATCCCATACTTCACAATCCAGCCAGTGCAAGTTATCAGCCTGAGTATGGGGAAACAGACTCAGGTGTAACTCATCATTCTCGTTTCGGATCTCGGTACCGCCTTTTTTAATGATGGTTGAGTGACCATAGTCAGTGAACTGACCATACGACAGTAATCTATATGGACAGTCTGGCTGGTACATCACTGGTGATAACTTAATGAACTGAGTTTCACCGTCGCCGTTTGTATGTTTTACAACGATGGTTCCAACACCAAGAATAAATGTGGAAACCGTCTTATTAGCCGTAGAAACCAGTAGTTTTTTAACGAATTCCCGGTATTCAACGAAGTCGGATTTAAACGGAGTGAAGTGCGAGGAAGCACCAGAATCTCCAATCCACATGGCCTTCTTAATTGATGGCTTAGCAGTGGCAGGCTTAGTTTGGAAGTCATGATGATGTGGGCACGTGTGAAAGAAACTATATTCATTAAATACATGATTGCTGCTATTAACAGCGCAAATCAAAAGTATATACATGCAGCCGAAAAGGCGCAATGTTGAATGTGATAGAATCTGTGCCAAAAGTGTTAGGGCGACCGCCAAACTTAGAAATAAAACCACTCGCCAATCAATGTTGTCTATCGACTCCTGCCCAAAGGCGTCGTAGAACATGTCCTCATCGTAATCCATATCATCTGGATCACGATCAAGAGGACCTATCCCCTCAAAGTCAATAGTATGACAATGAAAGAAGGATAGCTGTGGAGGAGGTAGACTATTAGATCGAGGTTCCACAACCTCCTCGATCTGGGCAGATAGCTGGTTGGAGGGCCCGGCAATAGCCGGTGTGGCATTAGCCTGCTGCCCTTTACCACCACGTTTCCCCCTCTTAGTCGTCTTACCCTGCTGCTGGTTTCCCTGCGCAGGGTTACCTTGGTTGCCACCTTGTGGGGCGCGACCTTGGTTATTAGCGGGCTGCTGCCCGCCAGAAGACTGGCCCCCTTGGTTCTGCTTTTTAGGCTTCTTCCATTTAGGGGCCTTACCGGCACGTTTGATGCCGGTAATCCGGCTGGCTAAAGAGCCGGAGCTGGAAGAGGATCGACGCCTCCATTCATCCCCGATAAGGGGTATGATGGCGTCGGGATTCAAATTGGGAGTGACAACTGTATTGCTGCCGCTCCCTGTGGTCGTCTCGC
>QLOY01000044.1:0-94605 GCA_003313965.1 Megacollybia marginata | reverse complement strand
TTAGCATGCAACGTCCATCAGTAAAATGTAGTTCAACTTGTGGGGACTTGTACAAGTCCCCACAAGCCATAAAAGTCCCATAAAAGTCTCAAAAAGGTCAAAAGTCAATAAGTTAAAAACTTATGTGTCTGAGGCCAAAAAGTTCAAAAATAAATGTAGTCAGACTATTATAATATCTCAAAATTCAAGCATTTTAGCCTATGGTTAGTGCCAGCCAGATGCCAAAAGTTGGAAAGTTGAAAAGTTGAACTACATTTTGCTGATGTCATGGTGTGACATCCTTCCGCTTTTGTTCATGGACAATTATATCGATGACCAGCAAGAGCAGGAGGAGTTTCTACAGCTACTTCTGCTTGAGGAAGATGCTATAGAGGATGATATAGTCTATTATGCCCAAATTGGTGCTGCTGTCATCTTATATGGAGCAGAAGAAGCGCGTCGCATTCGGAGTGAAAGGCGCTACGAACGGCGTCTTTACTTGACGCGACCAGAGCTTCTGCCAAATCCTCGACATGATACACCATGGCAGCGACTTTATGAAAGCCAAAATGATCGTGCTTTTATAACCACAATGGGTTTTAGCCCCTCTGTCTTTCACCTGATCTTATCATCGGGTTTTGAAGCACACTGGAATACGACACCAATTCCACGACATGATGTCTCATCTGCTGGAACACCACGTCTGTATGCTCGTTCTCTTGATGCAGCAGGTGCTCTTGGGCTTGTCCTTCACTTTCTCAATTCGACAATACATGAAACTAGCCTGACACAGATCTTCGCATTGATTCCCAGCACAGTCTCACGATACATCTGCCTTTTCACTTTCTATACTACTGGAAACTCTTCGTAACATGGATGATGCACGTGTTGCATGGCCCAGTGGTGATGAATTTCAGTTCCTCAACTCCTTGATCACTGCTCGTCACCCTCTTCTCACTGGTGCTTTCGGTGTAATGGATGGTCTCAATCTTGCCACACAAATATCGAACGATGTTGAGATCGAGAATGCAACCTATAATGGATGGATGCATGATCATTTTGTGAGTTGCGTGTTTAGCTTTGGTTCCACAGGTAAGTATCCCATCCTTGTCGACCCACCATTAGTGACAAAAACAGGTGAAATCATAGCATGCAAACTAAACTCACCTGGCAGCTGGCATGATTCACGCCTGGCCCGAAACATTTATGAGAAGCTGCGTACTCAAACACCTGAAGGCTATTATTTAGTAGCCGACACTGCCTTTCCTCGAGGTACTCATCAGATTGAAGGTCGTATTCAGACACCAATGAAGAGTGGAGCTCGGTTACCTGCTGACCTGAGGCAGCGTGAAAAAAAACTTGCATTTGACAGACAACTCTTGCAATTCCGTCAAGCAGCTGAATGGGGCATGCGCACAATGCAGGGGTCATTTGGACGTCTGCGTGTCCCATTGCAGATCAATTATCATGATTTGCGTGGTGATTTACTTGAAACTTGTACTCGCCTCTTTAATCTTCGTGCCCGCAAGGTTGGTTACAATCAAATTCGATCTGTTTACATGCCAATTTGGAAAGAAAATGGGCAAGATCGTGTTTGGGAAGCTTTTCAAGGCATGTTATTTAGTGAGCAAAGGCAATTGGATCGAGTAGGACGCTTTCATTTGGTAGTAGATGAATGAATGTTTTTTTTGAAGTACTACGATTATCCTTAGAACTAGTACGCTGTTCAAATAATATGTACATAGAATATCTCTGAAGTAACCGAATAAGTTAATAATATATACTCGAAGAAAAGGGTTAGTAAACGGATAGATCATCTCATGGCATTAGTAGTGGTATCAATCTTTTGAAGGTGGAGCAGAAGCTTGAAAGACAGTGTTAGATTGACGATGAGGGGAGATTGTAACCGAGGAAGTAACAGTGAAGTCAGATGGTTGAGTTGGTGGAGGAGAGGGAAATTGATGATTCAGTCCAGAAGCCGCTGAATGGAATGCTGGTGAAGGCATACGGATCAGAGGAGAAGGAGGACGAGCATCATGCTCAGAATCCTCAATAGTAATCCTGCGCGTACCTTCAGGATCATTGTCCCCTTGCATGTCCATTACCTCATCATCATATCTCTCATCTGTCGGATCCAAGTGATAGACGCGTGTGGCACGTCCACCTTCAGGATAGATCAGTTCCTGGACAATCACTCTTTTATTCTGAGATCCCTGTGAGACTGGATCAAGCGGACGAGACAGGGGACGAGAAAGAGGACGAGAAAGAGGACGAGCAGCCATCTGATGCTCAAGCATAAATTCTGCTCGGTCTGCACGCCGTTCAACTGCCCCGAGTTCACGCTGGGAACTTGCCAGCTGATCCTGAAGATGCTCGACACGGCGCTCAAGATCACGGATGCGATTATTGAGAGTGAAAACCTGTGCGGTCTGGAAGCTGCGAGAAGAGAACTCATCTACACGAGCCTGCTGAGCAGCTGGGCTTAGCACAGAGGTAATACTTGTGAGCACTTCCTGAGTTTGGTTTCGACGTGATCGAGCAGGTGGGTTGGGAGGCAAACGGTCAGCAAGAGGACGGCGTGCAATGGGACCTTGTCTACTAGGTTTAGCTACCTTATAAAAATCAACAAACTTGGCTCTAAAGGGAGCGCTATTACCTTTGAGGGAGGCGCACATTCATCATCACTGGTTATCATGATAGGCTCCTCAGGATCATCAATGATATCCTCGTCATCAAGGTCCCGAGTCCCGGCCTTCTCATTCATAAGATCCTCAATCTCATGAGCCCGTTCGATGTAAGCTGGGCAGAGGGCATCACCGGTGGGCTTGGTTGTTTTAACAAGCTTAATCAGATTAGTTAGAGATACATAAAAGAGTAGATAAAGACATACCTGCTTGAATTTGTTTTCGAGGGATTTCGCAGTCCTTCGAGGACGACCATGAGCATCTGCCCATTCGTTGTACTTGTCGCCAACAGAGTTCCATCCTTTGCTACCCAAAGGCAAGTCCTCAGCCAACAGATCGAGAAGTTGATCTATTTCACGCTCAGTATAATTAGCAGTACCGGTTACACGGCCTTTATACTTCCTCGTAACAGGGATTGGTGAAGGTGCACGCTTTCGCTTCTTTTCCACCTTCACTGGAGGTTCGTTCTCTTTGTCTTTCCCCTTTCCTTTTGACTCTGAGCGACGCACCCCACCTACTACCTGAGCAGGACGTGCAACCCGAGCAGCAAGCTGGTTTGGTGGAGGAAAATCATCATCGCTATCCTCAGGAAGAGGCACTTGAGTAGGACAAACAGACGACGATGACGGCCCTGAAGTAGGTGGAGGCAAGAACGTGTTTTCTACAGTACCGAACTAAAAATCGAATCAATTAAAAGAGCGGAATACCAGAAATACTCACCTGCTGTGGGGTTTGGCCATAAGTCTGCCTGAACAGGGGATGATGACCAGGCCCTTGCAAATAAGGCTGCGGTGGTACAAACCTCACAGAGGTTCCATTGTTTGGCACTTGCTGAAATTGACGCGTATAGGGATTGTAAGACGTGTCAATTTGATTGTACTTGGTATTTTGTTGACCTTCTTGGTTGGAAAACGGAGACATTTGTAAGAGAAGGACTATGAGTGAGCTTGAAAACGAGTGGAGATGTATTTGAGAAAAGGAGATGATGTAGACAAGCAGCTTTTATATCTTTGCGGTGCCCCACACTGGAGAAAGGAGGAGCCTGCTTCGGACCTTGATTGCACCTATGAGCTCACAACCGTGTCAAGTTGCGCTAATTGGCGCGTCACTGCGATGGTCGGGCTGCAACACACTATTTTTGTCAGTTGAAACCCTTGATACAAGCTTAATGAGTATTTGTGGAGTCGGGCGAGGCACGGAGACGTGGAGAAACAAGAATAGCATTGAATGTAGATATCTACAACTGGATAATGTTGGTTAAAAAAAAGGAAAAAGAGTGTGGATAATGACTCACTTATACGGCCTATAGAATCCAAGGCTCTTATTCCTAAGCAAAGCGGTCTTTACTATACACCAAGGAGCATAAAATAAAGGGTTTCGGCCCAAGAAATAATCCACGGCTGCGGGCAGTAGCATTCTGCGCATTGATATTGCTGGGAGTGTGCGCGACGGCGGTAGCTGTCACACTGTCACGGATCGTGATTTGAATCTCCCGATTCAGCCGAAATACACAAAACGGGCGTTTGAATTTGTTGAAATTGAGATTTTGAACTAGAAGAGGGGGGTCTACCCCTCTTCTAGATGAGAGGTTTGGATTCAAGTGAATGCAATCAAAAATCGACAAAAGTGGAACCGATGTCATTCGGCTTCTCGGCGCACCTCGCTTACACTGTTTAGGTCTAAAATCAAGGATTAGCCGAGCTACGGAAAGTCATCCATTGTCTAGATAGATGGGCTACGACGGGGGCAAACGCTCTCCAAATTGCCGCGAAATGCCGGCTGTGAGCTTAGTCAACAGAAGTGCAGCCGCCACTTACGACAATATCGGCAATTTATCGGCAGACCTTATTACCCTCGGATCATCATCTTCCTTGCTCCAACCACCGCAACGCGTTTACTGCTGGCATAAAAGTTGTGAAATACGCTGGAGGGCCTGCTCCTGCACTAAGACCTGGAGTTTCGTGGCGTACAAATCAGACGTAAGAAGCAAGGAAGCAATTAGGTTCGGTTTTTTTTTTCGTCCTTACCTGTGATGTGCTGTTGTACACCTCATTTGTGTTCCGCCGTTGCCCTCAGGCCTCAACTCTCTGTGGGATGTGTTTGCTTTCTAAGGATGAGGAATCGAGAGGTAAGCTTTTGGCGGCCGTATCTCAGAAGCATGTCTAACGATTATATTCTTAGATTATCTGATCTATTTCTCGAGCCCATAGCTATGCAGTACCATTGTTCCGGACATCAAGCAACGAACGTTCCAAGTAACGAACGTGCTCAGCATGCTCATCTCAGAGGCTCTGTTCGGCACCTTCCTCTCGGTGCTCATCGCCGTCAAGTGTGATGGATGTCACACTGTCACATTCACCCGCCTTGCTTCCAACGCCTTCACAACAGGCTCAGAAATCGCAGGGAGAGGCTGCACCAAGACTTATATTTGGATTTCCAGGAGTCACCCCGCCGCTCAAGGACTAGACCTTGGGTCTGCGGATGTTTGTAGAGTCGTACGGTACTTCCTGCAAATCCTCACTTACTGATACCCAGTTAGGTTCGAATTTCAATGTGGAGTTGCTTACGCAAAATGTGCAACACTATATACCCATCTACCTCCTGTCCGTTCTATCGTTTCCCTCACCGGTTTTGTTGGGACATATTTGCTCCTATGAACGAGAAGATCGAGAGGTAACCGGTAAGCAGACGTTCTCACTCGTCAGTTACCACAAGCCTCTAACTGTGTACGACAGATAGAAACTAACCCCGGTGACATCGTCTGGGACAATCTCGATGACGGAGCACTCGAGATGCGTTCTCGTTAATGTCCTTTTTTGAGATTTGATGTTGGGCTTGATCATCGCATGGGGGTTTCCCGTTGCTTTTATTGCTTCCTTGAGTAGTTTGGGTGAGACCGTTTCATGGCTTGCCTGGGTCTGTAAAGGTGAGCCTCCTACTGTTACTTTGGTCAGTTTTCATTGACTTGGGATTGGCGCCGAGTCCTATTCCGGGGAGTGTGAATTCATTCCTACGTCATCCATTGTCTAAGTATGTTCTGCAGCTTTGGCGTGGTACATGTATACCAAGGAAATCCCTCATGTATATCGGAGGTTTCAAAAAACACTCGCCACCCTCATAATTCGGAGTTGCATGGTGGAGCGACAGGCAAGTCGTTTGACCAGACTGTACACAGAGGTAAGATTTACCCCCTCTACATCATCGCGACAGTTGTGGGTAGATCGCCAGCCCTTCGAGTTTGCAGGAAGACATCTTCAGTTCGACATTAGCTGAATGCTTTGACTAGCAAGTAGGTCCTTTCTCACTGTTTCGGCTGATGATCTCACTATACGACAGGAATGTCATCGTCGTGCTGTCTAGAACCGACCTTGTCCTCTCCTCCGCTTCGCCGAAGGCCTCGCATTAGGTTCCCCAACTTGTGCTTTCCAGGATAACGGGTCTGGCTTTACCTCGACGTACCAGTCCCTATACGGAGTACAGTTTCGCATACTCGTCCGGCTCCCTGCATCCTCTCAACTAGAACATGAGCGAGATACCTACGCTAAATGGTGTAACTATTATTAACTCGTTTCAGGTCCAGATCTATAAAAATGATTCGGCTTGTTCTAGGCTGGGTCTCCCCCAAAAATCTGTTCGTAGTATCAATCCTCGATCATGGCTTTACGGATTCCCATTATCGTCACTTTAATTGTGGCTCTCGTTGTCAATGCGATACCACCTTTTGCCTAGTCCCCCCACCCGACATCGTTCTCGTGATTCATCGACTTTAAGCGATGAACATCTATTCGCGCTCATGATTATGGCTCAACCGACCATGGATAGACTGCAGGGTATGCACCCCGGCTCAGGCTATAGACACATTGCGTGATCAAGTTCAAGACAGCGATTTCGTCTACTAGTTGATTTACTATACAAACAGAGTACCTGGATTCTGCGAACCCGGAGTTCTGTCAAGCACATGCCAAAACTAAATAGGCTTTCGACGGAGTTAACGGATGATTGTTGACCCCGTTAACTCCTTCGATTTCCGACGTTTGCAGCTTGCGCAATCGAACATGGAATATTGATCATGATGCTCCGTAGACTGTTCTCCCTTGGCTGAATTTAGGCTTTTAGGCATCCTTTTTAAGAGTATGCGAATCAAACATTAAGCATGCGAGTTACTGATATCGCCCAGGCCTATAGTAAGTAAATACCGTCCCACTATTATTCTCGACGAACTCGGATGTAGTGGTTGAATAACGATTGCCGTTGCAGAAATGTTATAGTCGCATGTATTTCATCTCTAAATCTCTCAAGATACTGAGGTTGGTTGCAGCCTGATTTTCATCATGTCACCGGGGCGATATATCTTATCAACATAATACACTATGATTGGAAGAGATCACTCGCATACATACCTCTAGGCTCATAATCATACCCCACTGGATGGTTCATATTTGGAAACTAGTTCCCCGACAACCTAGATTGGCAATCGCACAACAATCGCAATTGCCGCTTGCTGTTTAGTCCGAGGAGGAAAGGCTTTCGATGTTCTCTGATTGTGGGTAGGATCAATCACTCAGGGAAGCCTGATGCGAGCATTCTAATTTCTGGATCTCATAGATTTCGTTTACAACAGTAAATGGAATAATGTGTTCAGATATTGACCCGCGCAGGCAGCAATTGTTAAACAGAAGAGCTGCCGTAAAGGAGATCCACTCGGTGAGACTCAACTGGGAAACGCAGACCACCAGACTCACAAGAGTCACAACAGGACTCCGTTGTATCGATCCCATGATCCATGGTCGTCCATCAAGTGTGCATGAAAATGGATGAGTAGGATTTTGTTTTGTTGGATGGAGCGGGACATTGGGCACAACAAGAAAAGAACGAGGCTAGCGTAAGGCCACACTGTTGGTATGCTTTGTGCAAACTAATGTCTTCAAGATCCTTAAACCATCATCCAAAGAATTCGCTTCGTATTTCTGATGAACTAATTTTATATTTTGTACGGCAAACTTTTGCATCTTGTGATCAGAGGTATGAGCCACGAACTGGAACCTTCCGTTCGAAGTGTTATTTGAGGGTGATGAACGTGACGAACGTTTTCCTCCTCTGCTTCACTTCTAGAGTATGCTCAAGCCAGTAGAATCAATGATTTATTTCTGTGTCCTATACACAATAAGCGCTGCTCAATCAACTCGAATAAGCCCCAATAGCCAAGGTAAATGCCGAAGTGACATTATTCTTGATGGTTGTCGCGTTCGCAACCAGATCATCCTGCAAAGACGATGAAGATCAACTTGGGCACCAAAGAAATGTACCGACAGGTTGATTAGCAATCAATGCATCTGCGAGATTGGTAAAACTTGCGTTCAGGTGTTGAAGATTGTTAAGAACCAGGGAGGAAAAGTTAGAAGCTGAAGCAGCAAGTCAGTCAGTAGCCCAGTGGAACATGAACATTGAACGACCGACCCTGGAAGGCCGATTTCTCAGAGACGAGGCCTGACAATGTCGACAAAATATATGGTTCAAAAGCATGAACTGCTTCAAAGATAGTCCGACCGTCCGCTTCGGAAAAGGGTCCAGCAGCCTGAGTAAGAATTCGGCTAAGTTCGATCATACTGATAGTGATATGAGCTTGCCTTGGCATCGTTGGTAGTGTTGTCTATACTGCTACCAAGAGTTATAGCAGCACCTTGTATGTTCTAATTTCTCATTTACCCCTAGGAAAATGACAGAAGAGCAAGCATACCAGTGCACCAAGTAGACCAGATGCGGGGAAGGCATTAACGGCGTTGGCTAAGGCTGTAGCTCGAGGCGTGATCTGCTGAATGATGTCGTTTTGGACTGTAACTGCATCCCGGATGGCGAGAGGTGATGCCAGAGCCAAGACAACGACGGAGAGAACAGTGAAGAAACGAAAAGAGGCCATTTGGTCTGAGAGTAGATGCTGGAACTTCTAGCTTATATACTGTCCACACGCGCAATCACACCGTCCCTGTTCCGAGTAACTTAATTGCAAGCATATGGAACCCAATTCAGCTCACGGTAAAGACTTTCTTTGACAAGTGATGCGATTTGGACGCAATAAGGTAGTTTATGACATATACAATATCCTCACAAGGGTGGCAGACCAGTAGTGCAAAAAACAGAGTCCAACAAGGGTTAGCGCTGCAGTAGTTCAATCTATGGAACGACGTGGCCCTATCTGTCATTTGGGCAAGATCTCCGTGGACCGTCAACTGACAGCACTTCGAGTCTCAGAATGGTATAATGCCACCATGTTGTTTTTTCTGATGAATGAAAGCTGCGCCACAACCTGGAGTTAAAGATTTACTCAATTCCGGGGAAACCCAACTCCGGAAGACAGAAAGAAGCTACAGACATTACATACCATTACATACACTATCACCTAGCCTAAGATCTGATGTACACACCGAAGCCGGGAGCTGAAGTTCCTGCCTGATACACACGGTAAGCATCGTGTCAATCTGGAATTTTGTACTTGATGCTGTCAAATTGTTGGTTCTCTCCGAGAGTCAGCAGACGTCCGAATTAACATTGCTTGACGGCTGTCATATGAGGGTCGATCCCTTGTTTCCATTTGTGTCCTTGCGTTGGCGGCTTGAATTGTCAGGGAGAATGACATCCGTTGGGGTCGGGTAGGTTGGTTTGCTCGGTAGCGAAGAGTATTGCAAATCTTACGTTACATCCTTCCTAAGTTAGGTGCAGATCCCGGAGGCCTACCCAACCGTATAAATCATGTATATCTACTGTATACTCACACTCGGTCAGTGAACCCTATACATATATGATTACAATTGCAGTTAAAACCATATCTATACAGTAAATAGATAGTACGGTTGGACCCTTATCAGCAAATGGTTCAGTTCCAGGTGTCGAGAGAAGATCGAGATCGACTTACGGGATGATGACCGAAGGACGAATGCTTCCTAAAGCTCCAGAAATCTAGTAGCAAGTGCGAATACAACAACGATATTTACAGATACGTGACTTCGGATACTGCCTACGATGGCCATGTGTCGCCAATTCAAGGCTGGAGAACCGTCTATTTGGTTTGGAGTAGCATTTTTTTGACGAGGTGTATGGAAAGCAGGAAGAAAAGAGACTCCACAACAGAGAACCGTTGATGATGTAAGAACTTCTAAACGGTCTAACTCTCTCTGATAGCTGCGTGATATGGTTCGATGAATTCAACTTGAACGTTTACTCTGGTTAAGTTCTAGATGTCACGAATCAGCAAAAGACGAACACGAACCCCGAGTCACAACGAGGGTGTTGCGAACTTGACGGCTGACGTCGTGGCTAGCTCTTGACAGGTAGGAATCGGCATGTTTAGGTAAAAAAGAACGATCCGACGTAAACGGAAAAGCTGCTAACGGGCCTGTTAAAGCCCCGACTTTGAGCTTCTTTTGGTAGCGTGGCGGCGATGACACTGTCAATGGTGGCGAATTTAGCAGCTTGCGGAGGGAATGAAGCCATTACGAGCTTTCGGCTACTGGCACATAGTGCTCCTAAGTGTGAGGCAGTAGTGAAGCAGTTCAAGGAAGGACAGCACGAAATGTGCAAAAAATTACTGGCACACCTCGTTGCGCGGAAGCGAATCTCGTAATTACATAAATGCTCTGTGGAAGGCAGCATTCCGGAGTTCGTATTCCGCCTGATATATTATGGCATCTCGGGATAATCCGGGCCCGGTGGCGGGAGCTCCACTGACTGTTCAACTTGTAGACACTCTGACAGGTTCCAGAGACCTTAGGAGACTTTAGCAAAACGGCCGCAAAGGCCAATATACTGAATTCTATATTGAATACGTAGGTGGACCACCGTACAAGTGAGGATTCACAAATCGTTTATTTCGAAGCAGCGTTGGCTATGAGCTAGGTTAAATGAATTGCGACGACATTATCCCTGGTTTGGACTCGACATGTTGAATGCTAGTAGCATGTGTTCCCCTCTCGGAACGGTGAAGTTTGCAATTTTCGCTTCCTAGACGTCTATATTCGCACTCGATTAACTGATAACGATAAATTACAATCTTATGCGTGAAACTAACAAACAGGCGTAGCCACTCAGTTTCCAATTACGGCGTTCCACGCGGCACACAGAGTGATTACATCAGAAGCTTGGTAATTTTCCATTTTTGGCAATACAAAGGTTATTTCCGCGGCAAGCTGAAAATTATCACCGCCGCTTCCATGCGACTCCTATCCAACTCCTATCGCATCCTTGACTCATACTTAGTAGACCTTCATCCATGCCCTCTAGCAATCATTAAGCTAGCAGGCATATGTTTTCCTGAAAATGCCTCAGCAAGCCAAAAAGCCGACATATAATCTTCAAAGTTGTAGTGCCGGCATTCTTGTAAACAGATCTTCTAGGTGAGCTATTGATGAGACTCAGACTTATGGATCCGCCCTGCCCCGTTGAGGATAGCTTGCACTCCGAAACTTGGTTCGTTCATAGTGCGAGATGTTGATTGTACGCGGAGTTCCTCAGCCGAGTAACGTCCTCAAACTCCGAACTGACAGAAGGAATAGCGTCATCCTGGGTATATAACCTCAGGGCATTTCGACCATGTACCCTCAGAACAAATGGTCTCTCTTCGATTCTTTGCTCTTCTTCCCCTCGCCTTTTCCGCTTTGGCATCGCCTCTCGCAACCCGGGATGTAACCACAGTCGAGAATGATATCACTCAGAAGATCGGGCCCCAGTTTAACACGTTGAACAACGATATTAGTAGTTTCCCTAACTCTGGTTTGACTGGTGCTGCGGTACGATGCTTGTTCCACTATCACATTCATGGGTAAACAAAGATTAGGATATACAAAGCGACATTCAGATCGTTCTTGCCACACTAAACACTGCTATTACCAATATCAAGGCAAGTCAGCGCTACTATCAAGTGGGATTACTTAGCCCCCTCTGTTTAGAACACTGGTTCTTTCGGCACAGTGAGCGGAACGATTATCATTGCAGATATTCAGGCTCTTGTACCTCTCTTTTTGGCTACGTTGGCGAACATCGGCACCCAGGCACCAGTTTGGAATAGTAGGTCTTTTGATAGGTTCTAGTGGGCAACTCCAATCGTCATCTTTAGATATTCCGGGCGGAACAGCCTTGGTTCTTTCTGACCTTCAAAGTCTCAATACAGCCTTTGCCAATTATGCAGACGCGATCAATAGTGCTTTACCTGTTAGTGCATATTTCCTCTAGTACTCAAATGGACTCTGATCGCTTCTGCAGCTTTTGTTAAAGGCAGGTGGACTTGCCATCAAGGCTCAGATCGTTGGGGCAATTACCACAGCTATTGGTTATTATACTTTGACTGGGTAATGTAGCATAAGGCACAATCATCAGTTATACTTCCTTGAATCGTTCCCTTGTCATGTCTGAGGCTGCCACTTGGACCAGAACGTGTGAGATTGAGATCTCAGACATCACGCAATGTATATTCATTCCGGATCAGATAATAAGAAAGTGAATACTTCGAACGATGGTTCAATGATCTGGAGTTGAGCTTACCTACCAGGATGATTTTAATTGCTTATGATAGCAACATCACTGAGTGTCTAGCCAAGCGGAGCGTTGGGTAAATAAATACCCAATTGAACATTAGATAACCAACTTTATTCGTGAGACTGAAGCATGATAAGGAATCCAAAGCGCGCAAATACATATGAGTTGGATGATGGCCTAGAGAAAATGCAGAACATAGTGCAGATCAGTGCAGATCAGGTATTTTGGCCTTAAAATTATATATTCAATGTAACATACAATATATTTCCACTCTATGGAACAGTACACATGTGATGGTGATGAAGGTACAATAACAATGATGATCTGCAAGGTGTATCTGCAAGCGATCTGCACTGTATCTGCAGGTATCATGGTATGCTCTGCACATATCTGTATGTATCTCTAAGATTTTCGAGTCTATTTTTTTTTGTGGTATGCTGCTCTGCTGAGCAATCCAAAACAGTTCATCTAACAAAGTTAGGTGGATATACATTTGTAACCTGGAGGAATTGAAGCCCCACTTGGTATAAAGGGCCACACTGAAGGAAACACATTTGTGCACACAGATGTAGTAACTGTAGTGCAGGACTCAGAGCTAGGCTTCTGGGGTTAGCCATGATCATCTATTGCTCAATACTCACTAAAACCTTGGTATCCCTTTTTATAATTCACTTGGGAGGTAGTTTGTCTTCATTCTTGAGTGAATTGCCATGTTTTGGCTACTAGTGCATATGGAACTGCCTTGGTTCCTAGTTTCTGGGTATTTACCATCATGCAGTATCTAAGGAGTGGAAAAAATACTGAAGGGTTTGGCACAAATAGTGCAAAGGGTGACACAACAACTGCTAATTATTAATATGTGATGTTGTTCAACATGAAAAAATTGAAACAAATGCTTTTTTTAGAATCACAAATCTTGATAAGTACTGTTAATCCTAATCTAGTTTCCTGCACCTCTGAAATAGCTATGTGAAGCTCTGCAGAGCAGATGAAAATCCCTTCTGCAAACTGTATACCAGCTGATTTATAGTGGTTACCTGTGACTATTAAGGCTCTTTACACTTGAGTTGCCACTTCAAGGTGACCCCTTGACTACTCCCTGACTGGCCAGTACCCAATGCCTGCCAATGCCTGCAGTATGGATTGACCAGCAAGGATACATTCCTGCCAATGTCTGCAGTAAGATTTAACCCCCCAGGGTACAATTATCTGGTGGGCTCTTCAGCAGTTATAATGTTGTGTTAACTATGTTGTTCATTGTGTGTCTTAATATTGGTCTTCTCTCAAGCCCAACTCTTTCAGTTCTTTTACATTAGGTCAAGAATGAAACACTTCAATACAGCAATATTGTCTTCCTGTCAATCAATACAGGAGCAGTAACTGTAGTAACCATGTTACTCTATTACCATGCTGCATCACAATGGTCTGTACCTGATCTGTGCATATACATCTAGGACATTGTAAGTCAGTATGAAAAACCTCAACCTCACTTTAACCCTCCCAGATATGGATATGTCTTGTTTGTCCTAAATTCACTGTAGTACCAGAGAGTGTATTCATCAGTCTTACATTTTCATCTTCAATATTGAGCACAAGGGACATCATCAGTTCTGGATGGACCAAGACTTGGAGTATAGTCAGACCCTATGTAGTCTCATGTTACTTGCTAGCCACATAACTAGCCAACTTCATAACTTAAAAAGCCACAATTGTACAAAATAGCACAACTGGTACTCAGACTCAGACTTGTCAACAAACTGCAGTGGCTGGATTTTAATCAGTGGATTTTGCCTGCTTAAAGATGAAACATACAAAGGCAAGCTTTGAGAATGAGGTCAATGCATTCCTGAAGAGATATAGGTAGAGATAATGCACCATATGTTGATTCAATTTTGTCCCATATGTTGCATGGGAAACAGCTTGCTCAAGGGCAATGGATGATTTAAGATCAGCAGCCCAAGACATGGTGGCATGCTCAGTGAGAATGATTGACACTGTAAACTGGGATATGAGATCAGGACAGATAGAGATAGGAAAGAGACCAGTATAACACTTTCATGGGATGATAAGGGAAGAATTTGGAAAGGTACTGGTGAAGACATGGGGGAGATTCAAAAGTTACTCAGACTTCAAGTTATATGAAATGGGTCATCAGGCAAAATCTCATTCTCACAAGAAAACTACATCCTTTCATTTCTCAATGAATACAATCTCCAAAGCATCACACCACAAAATACACCAGAACCCACAGGTCAGGAGTTGACATCTGACATGTGCCCAACAACTGAAGTCAAAAGGGATGAAATGGTTGATAAACCCTATGCAAATCTGTTGGGGAAGGTCATGTATGCCCAAGTTGGAACTCAGTATGATATTTCAAACATGGTGAAGAACCTCAGCCATTTCCAAAAGAACCTGGGTATTATGCATTGGCAAGCACTCCTTCACTTGCTAGGCTATCTAAAGGCTACAAAATCACTTACTGACCTCCTCCCAGCAGAAGATTGGGTGAAACCAGTTTGGTATATGGATACAGATTACAGTCGCAGTAATGAGGAATTGAGAGGTAAGCCCAGTGTGTCATTAGAAATGATCAGCTTAATGTTGTGCAGCATGTAGAGCAGCTATTGTGCACACAATTCTAACTCTCCTGAACCATCACCAGTGCCCAAAACTGCAATGCTCAATCTCAGTGTTTCTGATGTCCACTGGAGCTTTACAAAGCAGGAAATCAAACATATACTTGAACCAGAAGTGGACTAAAAGAGAACATGGAATATCACCCATAGAGCTGTTGCTGAGCTGGGACCTGAGTAAACCAGGCCAGCAAAATGTTATAAATGTTGCCTCTACAGTTTGGGACCATCAGCAGAGAAATGGAGACATGCTTATATCACTGTGATGCTAGAGAGTAGGGCTATCAACTGGGATAGTGCTCCTAGGGCAGGAATTGACCCAGCAGATGGATGGAGTCATATTCTCAGCTATTTACACAGCATGAGTAAGACTATGCATCAGCTGACCATTGCTGAGCAACCAGTGGACAAAAATAGACACAGCAGAGCGGTATTAGTTTAGGGTAGTTCAGTAGAATAGTGAACCCATAGAGACCCCCAGTAGAGAATAGATTGTGCTTTAACAGACTATTAAGCTCTAAGCACCTTAAAGGGAACACAGTTAATAAAAGTCACCAGCATAGACCTAGTACCTTCAGCGGAACACTTTCTACCAATCTCCTACCTCTCTAGATGTCTCTAGGACTTAGTACCTAAAAGGGAAAGTCCCTTTTCTTAGTCATTAGTACCTGAAGGGAACTTGACTCCTTGTCACACATTAGTGACCCCACTTAGCTTAGTAGAGACCATTGGGTTGATTCTCACACCTTTATATGAGCTTTGGGCACCTCTCTGAGTCAGAGCAGACATTGCTTAGTCAAGGTTGAGCATCTGCAGACATAGTACTTCTTCTTAGAGTGAACCATCTTGCCAGGTTTAGTTAACAGGAGTCTCCAAACTCAAAAGGAATACCATAAAGAGGTGTTTGGGTGTTGGATTTAGTGCTTGCCATGTGTGTATGTGTTAGTGGGTGTTGGTGTTTCCCAGCCCATTTTGAGCACTTTCATTCCAGCACAGTCAGCCTGCCTCACACCATGAGATTCCTTTTCAACAACAAATGCTAGCACTCCATCATTCAATTGTAGGTGCCAGACCTTTGCAGCATTTGTCCAATATCTCCTCTCAAGGTGAGTTCAGGTAGTAATAAGGTCTGTTTCTTCCTGTCTTCTTCTTCCAACTCTAATCCTTCCCCAGCCAACTAACTTTCTCTTGTTTTTGCATCCTTTCTCATCCACACCTTATCAGTCTTTTCTTACTCATATCATCAAGTCTTTTGATCAACAAGCTTTGATTCAACAAAAACTCAAGGTTACCAATGTGAATGAATGCACCAAGATTGTCAGCTTTGAGATGATGGCTCACAGGTTTTTTATTTGCTCATCAGCTTTGACATGTAACTTATGTTCTGCAGGTTTGGCAATTGATGAAAAACATAAGATTGTTGCTTGCATGAGGTCAGTTTTATCAAAGGTGAAGAAGACATTTATTTGGCCATTGTTTCTAAGGTGAATCCTGCACAGACATTGGTCAACAAACATGCTAGTCATGTTTGGAGCAAGGTATTGCCAGTTTTTTCATTCTATTCAGTTGTTGAATCTACCAATATTGTAGATTATGGAACTCTCATGAACCCACCAGCACCTCCCATCTTTGCCTTGTCTGTCATCATGTCCTTCATTGTTGACTGACTAATCTCCTCAACAGCATCAACAAGTCTCTTAAAGGCAAATGGGCCTCTCTCACTTGTCATGAAGCCAGTTCTCTTCTCATTCAACACACTTTTAGAAACCTCAAAGATAGCACCAAGGATGGGATTGTAGATGAGTTGCTTAATCAAGGTCCCAAAAGGTACTGGGGGTCTACTGTGTGCAACATAGTAAGTTGTTGCTTTCCCATCATGTCAGTGCTCAGCACTATTACCTCCAGTTCTTCACCAGAACTATTCCTTTTTGGTTTGTGTACTGCCATAATTATTCAATTGTCAAGATTAAGTAGGAGCTTGGGGGGGGGGTTTACATGGTGTTCAATGTAGCTGAGAGGCCTTTTCCATGATGTAGAGTATAGGCTTAACCTCTTTCCATTCTTCATGCTAGTTGGATGGCTGTCAGGGAAGTTTAGGAAGGTAAGAGGATCACATACACCTGTTTGGCTGTTGATATCTGGGGAGAGTTGACAAACTGCATGAGGGGAGAAGAAAGCCATGTCAGCCATCCCTGATTCAGGGAATGTTGGTGGTCAGCATGGAGATAACACTTCTTTTTAGAGCTAGACCTCTTTTGCAAGGACAGTCACATGGAAAACTGACTATTGCTATTAATATATGCATGCTAACATATTTATGTTGCACTTGCAAGGAGCAGTTACTGATCCTGGCTTTCTGCCATCTCAATTTGATAGATCAAACTCTATACAGCTTTTCACAGTGTGATAGAAGCAACATAATACAATTAACAGATCAAGCTCTACAGCTTTGAACAGCAGAGCCATAGAAGCAGTCAACATGTTTTACATATATATATCTGTCCCAATTGAATACATGATATTTGCAAAGACTCTTGCTGTTGACAGCTTGAATGACAAAGAGGATTCCTGGAAATTAAGTGTTGAATGCAATATGTGCATGAGCTAACTACAGCTTGATCACAAAATTGAATTCTTGGTTATGCCATGTTAGGAATTTTTTCATTGTATTCTTCATGAAGGGCCAGAGAATATCACTCAACTACTTGATACAGTTAACATGGCAGGAATGGAAAGGCACAAGATAGACAACTTCAATCCATGGGACTATCTGTTAGTCTCTTGTAAACAGACAATACAATCATGACAGTTTTGTTATATGATGTAAATATCTGATCCATGTGTGTGTAGGACCCATGTGATGATGTAATCATGGGTCACCAAAATTTTGAAAGCACATCACTAGGCTTACACACAGGGTAGGAACACATCAAATATACATTAGGAATGGTCAATACAGTAAATGTTCCAGAAAAGTGCATTCTGTGAGCATGTTTGTGTTAAAGGCAATCTGAGGGCAAGTGAAGTGAGGTTATAAACAGGGATATTCTGGAGTCTGGGAACCATAAATAAGTCACATTATAAGGTATCTTGACTGCACCTCTGAAACTGAATTCAAAGGTTAAAGGTTATATGACTCTAGAGACATTACAGATGCTGTTCAGAAGATGTAAGAGGCAGTTCAGCTCTGTCCAGATTGTTGGCTGAGTGACAGGGGAAACAGCACGCAAGTGGTAACTGTCCACATCCTAGCAATTGATACAGGATCAATAAAGCGTCTTCAGTATCAGATGAACAACTGAATTACCTAGCAATTGATACAGGATCAATAAAGCTAGAGACTGTAAGAAAAATAGATAATCTAAAGGCCATCAATATACATGCCGTCTTCAATATCAGATGAACAACTGAAGACACACATGACTAAGAAGGGAGAAATATCTACAAGTCCGTTGTTGATGAATAAAACCTTGGTTACATATGGTACAGTCCAACACACCCCCTCAAGGGCGAAGTGAATCGACTGATGATGTAGGATTAAGAAGTGAGTATTGTATTTTGGGTTATTTGATTTGAAATTGGTTCAACAGTTAAGCTGAGTGCTCGAGAGTGCTGGATATGAATGGGGGAGGGTAAGGTTTTGGCGAATATGTCTGCCGTCATGTCCACCATGAATGGATACGGTTCCTTCACTGACATGATCGCGTATGAAGTGATAACATAGGTCAATGTGTTTGGCACGATTCGAGACCACATTTGACTTGGTCATGGAAATTGCACTGTCACTATCAGAAAGGAATTTGAATGGTCAAGGAAAGGGTAGATTGAGTGTTTGGCAGAAAAGCCTAATCCACAGGGCTTCCTTCGATGCGTGAGTAATTGCCATATATTCAGCTTTGGCAGACGAGAGTGCAATCACAGACATGGTGTTAGAGGATGACGCGGATGAGTCCGCCTGATCTATATTTGTAATCCTGGTGCGGTGAAACCCCTAAGTGTTTCTTATCCTGCACCAGGTATGTAATATACATTGTACCACTAATAAAGTGTTTCTTATCCCGCACCAGTTATTAACAGGTTATGGGCCCCGAATTCTGAAAGCTGCAACAGATTCTTGAAGATATAATCATTTAATCACCAATACGCTATAACCCCTATTACTCTACCTCAATCCAATGTTGTCCAATACTACACCTGAGACGACCACATCGTCTGAGAAACTTCGACTAGAGTTGACAAAGCTTACGGATGATGGCCGAACCAATAACTATGCTGAATTCGAGTACAAAGCATCGTTGAAGATGAAAGCTTACAACCAGTGGAAATATATCGAAGGCCCAGAATCCGAACCACCGCAATTCCTGAATTGCAAAAATTACGGAGAATCAAAGCCAAAGATGATAATGGGAACGATGTTACAGTTACCATTCCTGGCAACGAAGCAGAAGTCGAAGAAGCTATGAAACGAGCTGGTCCATGGAAACTGGGAAATGCCAAAGCCCTGTCACTTATTGTCGAAGCCATTCCTCAGTCCAAGATTCACCTCGTGAAGTGCTACGTCTTTGCGAAACAAGCCTGGGAAGCTTTGCGAAACGAATATCGACCAACTAACTCTATGCGAGCCACACGGTTAAAACAAACCATTCTCACATACCTTCCAGCTCCAGGATATGACACGGTCAAATGGCGAGACGACATGCTTCACATGTTCAATGAACTGACTGATGTGGATCCCACAGCAATGTCCGACCATGAATTTGCCTGACATCTCGTAATGATGATGAGGAAGGATGGAGAATGGCAATATACCTCATCACAGTTAGCTGACAAAATGGCTAAAGCCGAGCTCGCAAAGAAACCACTCACTTCCAACTATGTACTTGAACGCTTAAAAGCTGAAGACGAGAGGCAGCAGAACCCCGAATCCAGCACATCTGTTCTCATGACAGCGAGAACAGAGTTTAATACTAAATTTGGCACCGGTCCGAAACGACCTCGTGGTGGAGAACCCGTTCTCGCTTATTCGGCTCCCAACAGCAAACAACCTTGCGAGCAATACACTCAGTCTACTTCCCGCCCTATATGCGATAACGAATATTGCGAGAGACCTGTGGGTCATTTGCACAAAGATTGTTTTGCTTACAAGGGAGGTAAGCAAGGACAGTATCCAGACTGGTTCAGAGGTTCAAAGATCGTACATTTGCCTCCTACCGAACGAGCCCATATCTGACGAGAAGACGAGATAACGAGAGCAAGTGGTCGCCAGTTGCGCCAACCGAATCAAAATCCTCTGTCATATACCAGCACCAACTCTAACTCCCGGTCTACTCCCACTACTCCCTCTACGTCTAGATCCACTACCTACAACGTCACCACAACTACACCTTCACGTTCACAACTTGATGCGATTGATACTGCTGACAACACCGAGACTGTTCATGCAAATCTCGCTCAAGATTCAATTTCCCAAATCATCCTCAATACCTACATCCCTCCTGGTGTGGACTCCGACGCTGTTTGCCAGTGTTCTCCCACTGTCTTTAATGCCGCAATTGCGAAACAAACTGCGATATTTTATGACACTGGTGCCACCAGACACGTCTTCTACAACCGGTCCCTCTTCCATTCGTATCAAACACTGCAGAATCCTATTCACGTCAATGGATTCGACAGTGAACTATTGGCAATAGCACCAGGGACAGGTCTGGTAAAACTACACACAAAGATTAATGGAAAGGACACGTTAGTCCTTCTCAATAATGTTCTGCACATTCCCTCTGCACGCGTCAACTTAGTTTCAGGCTCGGAACTTGACAAGAAAGGTATCGCCACTTGGATTTTCAAAGGCAAGCTCTCCTTACTCAAATCTGATTTGGTTATTGGTCGAGGAGCTCTATGGAACGATCTCTATAAACTCAACCTTACCCCCATTCCTGCATCCTCACTCCCTGCAACGTCTCTTCTCAATAGAATCGAACCACGTCCCTTAATCAACCGTATTCAAACTGCAGCCGCACTCAAATCTTTCAATAGTGACAGCACCAAGTCGGGTTTTTGCACCATCTAATGGGCCATATAGACGTTAAAGGGCTGAAAGATGTGACTACAGGTCTGGATTGGGATGATACACGGATCCCACACTGTCGCATCTGTGCTCTTGCGAACATAAAGCATCTGCCCTTTCCGAAAACGTCTCATACCCGCGCTGAGCATACTCTGTATCGAATCCATACCGACATCTGCAGTAAACTACCACCTGGTTATGGTGGTTACCGTTACTTCACTTTATTCATCGATGACTACTCGCGTTACATCTTCATCTACTTTCTTAAACGATGTTCCGAAGTTCTCAAAGTTTTCATAGAATTTCGTACAGCTGCGGAAAAGTTTTTGGATGCAACAATCGTTTGTTTATGTTGTGACAATGCACCCAAATACATACACGGCATGTTTGAAGATTATTGCAAACTCAATGGGATTTCGTATGAAAAGATTGTGCCAGATGCTTCGCCTCAAAACGGAGTTTCAGAACGCAGCAACTGGACTATTGGTTCGATGTCTTGAGCCATGCTTCTTGATGGCGATTTGCCAGATTTCTTCTGGCCGTTTGCCGCTCTTGCAGCCGTACACATCAAAGTCCGTGTACCACATTCAGCCATTGACCCAAAGAAAACGCCTTTTGAGCTGGTCATGAAGAAAAAGCCTGACCTTTCGCATCTTCGTCCCTTTGGGTGTATAGTCACTTCTCGCCGACTCAACTCCGACTCGCTCACCAAGTTTGAACCTCGAGGTGAAGAAGGTCGTTTTATTTCACGGATTGCCTGAGGTCAAATCTGAACCTCTCATCCGTTCAGGTCCTTTATGGGATGATATACCATTTGATTCTACAACCCAATTTGGATCGATATCACACTGTGAGGGTGTTATGCGGGGCTTTGACCCTCAACCCGCAGTTGCCTCTGAGCATCAACCCAATGCTGAAATACCGGGCTCTGACCCACAAATTGACATACCGGGCTCTGACCCACAAAACGAATTATTGGGCTCTGACCCTCAAAATGAGGTGTACGTTGTATACCGTCTATGCCAGCTTAAGCTGATTAATAGCCAGAGCCTTTGAGCCTGAAAACGAACATCGACTTCTTGACAATCCTGTTCCATCCATTACACCACGTCGGTCCAAGCGTATCACTAGCCAACGAGTCTCTCTGGCTTACTTTGCTGACCACGCTGGTGATCTGGATGAGGGGGGGCTTCTGATGCTCGTATCTCAAGGAGAACTGGAGCTCGAAGTTGAATTGACCAAAGATGAGTTTCCAACATTTGCGGGTGTCATGATTGCATTCGAAGCAAATACCACCCTAACAGAACCTATTGACGACACTAACACCAAAGATCCAAAATCTGTTCACGAAGCTAAACTGTCTGTTTACTGGACAGAGTGGCTAGGAGCGATTTACGAAGAACTGGAAGCACTAAAAGCGAAGGGTGTTTATGAAGACATTGATGAATTACCTCCCGGGTGGAAAGCAGTGGATTCGAAATGGGTCCTTCACATCAAAAGAAATCAAGATGGATTCATATCACGATTCAAAGCTTGGTTGGTTGCAAAGGGTTACACAATGATTCCCGGTCAAGACTTCACATATACTTTTGCACCTACAGCTCGCTGGGAGTCTATTCGTACTTTGCTCACCCTGGCTGCTAACAACAACTGGGAACTACGCCAAGTTGATGTCAAAACGGCATTCCTCAATGGACCTTTAGAGGAAGAAATCTATATGCGCAAGCCTGAAATATTGGGTCGGGGATTCTGGCGCCTCCGTCGTGGTCTCTATGGACTGAAACAGGCAGGTAGGCAATGGTATCTTGATCTGGACGAGAAATTCAGTAAAATTGGATTCAAGCAGACAGAATCAGATTGGAGCATACATGTACGCCAATTGACATCAGAAAAATTGATATCAACTACGACATGCTCATTGCCTCCACCTCAAAAGCCGAATCTGATGATGTAGTCTCTAAACTAGCGGAGTTCTACGAGATAACAGACAACATCAATGTCAACTTTCATCTCGGTTGTTCCATCATTCGCTGGCGCTCATGACAATCTATAAAGGTTCATCAAGAATCTTACACTCTCTCCATTCTTCGAGACGCTGGAATGGACTCCTGCAATTCTGTTGCTACTCCAATGCATCCCAATACACGCCTGACTGTTGATGATTGCCCTAAAACAGATAAAGAGAAAGCAGATATACAACCGTCGTTCCCATACTGTTTTATCGTGGGGAAATGCATGTACTTGGCAACATGCACTCGACCAGACATTGCATATACGGTCCGTGAGCTCGCAAAGTTCATGTCGAATTTTGGTAAACCGCATATCCAAGCGGCAAAGCATTTACTTCGCTACCTACGCGGAACATCTTCACATGGCATCTTACTCGGTAAAATTGATGCTCCCTACCCTCTTTTCTGAGCCCTGTCCGATTCCGATTGGGGTATGGGTGAATCTCGGAAATCAATATCTGGTTTTGTTATCCTTTTAGGGGACTCACCACTGGCGTGGAGTTCGAAACAACAGCTTATTGTCGCACTTTCTTCATGTGAAGCGGAGTATGTTTCCACGAGTCATTGCGCTCGTGATGTCCTCTGGTTTAGAAACCTCTTTCTTGAACTTGGTTATCCACAAAGTACGGCCACAACACTATTCTGTGACAACCAGGGCACAGTAATCTGCACCCATGATCCACATGGACATACTAAAATGAAGCACATCGCTATTCGATACCACTTCATTCGCGATTGCGTCAACAAGAAGATGATTGATGTCATCCACATTCCTAACTACCGGAATATTGCGGATCTCTTCACAAAACCGCTAGGTCGGGTGTTACATCAATGCTGGGTAAAACTTCTCAGACTCGACCACGGTCAAGGGGGGGTGTTAGAGGATGACGCGGACGAGTCCGCCTGATCTATATTTGTAATCCCGGTGCGGTGAAACCCCTAAGTGTTTCTTATCCCGCACCAGGTATGTAATATACATTGTACCACTAATAAAGTGTTTCTTATCCCGCACCAGTCATTAACACATGGTTTGAGTCTGGTGGAATGCTGATGACAGCATTCTAAGGCCAAGGGAGGTATTTAATCTTGATTAGTACTGCTTTTGTACTTCTTATATAATGAATCACCCTTTTGATCAGAGCCAAGAGTGTCTTGTTTCGAGCTGGACCAGGAGACTAGTCCCAAATACATGAAGAAGGCATAACCCAAAATACTCTTCCTGTCTTGCTCGTTGGTGGCCCAGTCCATGTCTGTATGCAACAGGATCATTATGAACATCGCCTCCATATTTGAGTTTCCAGTCTCTGGTGCCTGAGAGGTAGCAGAGAACACCCTTCACTGCTAGTAGAGTGGCACAGGTAGGAGACGTGTTCCACTGTGCAAGAGCAACAACAGAAAACGTGATGTCTGGCCGTGTCCACAAAGCGATGTACAGGAGAGACCCGACTATCCGCTGATAAGTATTGGTGATGGTTTGAGGCTTGTTGTACCCTGGCAGCGCGTTGGTGGGAACTGGGTGTTCAGTGACATGTCTGGATCGGAGAGGAACATCCTGAACTCAAGTGGTAGACAGGCTGTGTGTCGCAAGAAGTTCATCAATGAACGGAGACAGTGTAAGTGTCCCCTTTATACAATCATACTCAATAGTTATTCCTAGGAATAATCAAATTAGACCGAGATTACTGACTGCAAAGTGTTGGTTGAGGAATTCAATGAAGTATGTGTAAAGTTCCAGGGAGTTTGTAGTGGCAGCACCGTCGTCGACACGGATTGGCAGAAGCAT
Organism: Megacollybia marginata; assembly: GCA_003313965.1. NCBI lineage: Eukaryota > Fungi > Basidiomycota > Agaricomycetes > Agaricales > Porotheleaceae > Megacollybia > Megacollybia marginata. Next base: position 69,925 of record QLOY01000044.1, on the reverse strand, counting down.
GCGTAGTGGTGAGCCATCTGAAGGCATCAGAACACTGGGATCCAGCAAGGTAGACCAAGTGGCAAGTGCCATGGAATATGCCATGATCAATTTTGCAATGGCACAGTCTGAACTTCTTGAGGACTGGTCTCAAGGTATCATACCATGCCTTTCCAGCTTGTCTGAGTCCATAGAGAGCTTTGCATAGTCAGAGTACTGTGTCTTTATCCAGTTCTGCAAAGTGAGGAATTTGGGAACAACAGACTTCCTCAGCCAAATCAGCATTGAGGAATGCTGTCTTAACGTCAAAGGTGTAAATGAACCAGTGGCGAGAAGCAGCATATGCCAGAATAAGACATATGCTGGTCACTTTAGCAACAGCAGAATAAGTCTCACCATGATCTAAGACACCCTGTAAATTTCCCAAAACTACAACCCTCGCTTTCTTGTTCATGATTTCTCCAGCAGGTCCATATTTGTATGCATAAACCCACATGAGTGGGATCGCTTTTTGACCAGGAGGAAGGCGAGGTACTCATTCAAATACACCCTTTTTAGATAGACTGTGTATCCCATAGCAGTTTCCCATTTCACCCAGTCAGGATGTGATTTGGTGAGCCTCATGGAGGCCAGAGGTTGCGTAGGATCACGCTGTACAGTGGAAAGTCGATCCACAGGAGGAGAACCAGGCCCATCCAGTGCAGCATATGCAAGAACTGGTGACAGTGTCTTAAAGCTAGCCAGTGCCATGGAAAAATCATTGTGTAGGATGCTTTCCGCAATGGCAAGTGCAGCATAGTCTGCGACGTACTCAACAGATGGGGGCTGAGAGTCTGTATCCAGAGGCGTGGTGTGGAGCTGGAGTACCTTGTCGCATTTACATTGTATTTTGGCTTGGTACTGAGTTCCCTTTTTGGTAGGTACAGGAACTTTTGGCTAGAACAATGGATAGGTCGAGGACCTTTGGGAACAGATACAGGTTCTGACATTTGGTGCCCAAGCGACCCTTGGAGGATTCGTCAAAGACAACATTGTTGTTGAATCAATACTTGCCATTCAAGTCAACACACCCCCATCCAATGCGATCCTCTTCATAGCCAACAAAAATGGCCTCATACCGCATGTTGTCGCCTTTACCTCGTGTCTCCACCAGCTCAATAGGATAAGCACGACATCCCCACACTCGGAGGTGAGGTAGATTTGGTTTGCATTGCATCATAATCTCAAACAGAGTCTTGTCTTTAGGGAGAGTAGAAATAGGCAGGCACTGTCATAAGTATCCAGCCATGAGGACAGCATATGGCCAGTAAGAGGGGGGAAGGTCAGAACCAGCGATAAGGGCTCTCACAGTGTCTTCTATGGTACATACAAATCGCTCTGATTTGCTGTTTTGTTGATGAGCATAAGCGGCTGTCTGTTGTATAGCAATCCCCTTCATTTTGAGATGATTCCCCATATTCCCCTGGACCAGTTCCTTCACTCCATCAAAGCATAAGACCTTCACTTTGTGGCCAGTCTGGCGTTCCCAGCAAACCTCCACTGAGAGGTAGAACCGGAAGGCCTGGTCCCTGGTCCTCAGACATTTGACAGCCGCATAGTTTGAGTAGTCATCTAGCACAATGATAAAGTATCACTCAGCGCACATTCCCTGTACTGGAAAAGGTCTGCAGATGTCAAGGTGAAGCGGAGCTAGTAACTCATTCGCCTGGTGAGCATTGTGGTCGTATGGAGCTTGAGGTACCTTGCCGAGTATACATGCAACACAACATAGGTGAGTGATTTTCTGATTCCACTGCACCCCCTAGACTGACAATCCATTCAGAACAGATTTGGTGCAATCTATCCCTGGATGAGTGAGATGTTTGTGCCAGAGGCCATAGTCATGTTCACGAGGTGTGAATGAGACATACACCAGCACTCTAGACAGAAGTGCCAGGTCAGATGGAATTTGACATGGTGGAGCAAGAAACTTGCAATGCCGAAAAGCCAAACGACCATGGAGAGTGGCTCAGAAGCATTGCCCAGCAAGTGACACTATGTTTCCTGGGAGATGAATTCTTGTAAAGCCATCCAAGTCAAAAGTGACTGCTATTTTAGATTCAATGAATGCACCAATGGAAAGCAAGTTCATCGCAGCATTCAGAGCATGTAGACAGTCATGAAGGGATAAGATGACTGATTTGGGTTCTCCTGTAGTGGTTTCAACATTGACCTCAAGTTTGATGAGACCTTGCGCTTTGGTGTGAAGAATACCACTGCTTGCTGTGCTTACTTCAAGCGAATAATCAGAACAGTATGTCCAGAACAGACTGCGATCCTTGATGGTGTGATGTGTACAGGTGGAATCAAGTAGTGCTTGGAAAATCGACCGCACTTCCTGAAGAAATTCTGTATCACTGGTCAAGAAAGCTGTAGCTGGTGACTCAATCAACATGGATGCTGGATAACAATCCACTCCCACATAGGCAGAATCAAATTCATTTTCACCCAAAGTGACAGTGTAGGTATCATTATTGTTCCCTGCCTGAACATTCATAGTGACCTCCTCTTCATGAGTTTCCAGTGACGTTGCTGCAACTAGAGCTTTGGGTCAGACAGAGACTGGTTTGTTCTCTTGTCATGTTTCATCCGAACATCTGCCACCCCCTTGTCTATGGTTATGTTCACAATGATCATAGCCACAGAACTAACAATGAACTCGTCCTTTCTGACAGCAATCATCACAAACCTTGGCAGAGGAATTTGTAGATTGGCAGCAGTCACAGTCATGATTCGACTGAGAGGAAGGAAGAGAATGGGAAGCATGCTCAATGGATTTAGACATGATGTAGACCTTCATCTCACAGGAAGCAGTGTGGAAGAACGAGTTGAGCCAGTCATCAGTGATGAGGCCCTGTTCTGTTGCTTCAAGTACTCTCGTTTGTAGACGCTGCCATGGGGTGAGATGCATAGGTCCATTCATGATGAATTGGATCACTGCATCAGTGGGCATGTATGGATATTGGCATCATTGGAGTGTATCGATGCCTTCTTTCCATTTGACAATGTACTTTTCAACCATTGAGAGTCCCCCAGAATGATAGGTGTTCCAGAGCAAGACACGATGTACCAACCTGTCTGTGTAGTTGCAGGCCAAGTATCTTGCACCCAGGATTGCATAGATGTCACGAGTGGGGGTCCGGTTGATGGCAATGTCCGAGGCGGGAGTTATCACTACTGCAGGTGCATCACCCAGTTGAGCAGTCAGGATCTGAAGGACTGAAGCATCCACCTTCCAGAAGTTCATGTATTGGTGGTACTGAGCCGGATAGTCAGGGTGATTTTGGTCTCTAGAGTATAGGTGGATGAATCGGACGCAAGAGAGGATCATCAGTATGTGTGTTGTACAGATGTCCCATTGTGCCAATAGCCCTAACTGCATTGATGACCCCATTGTTCCAACCAGTCTAGTCCTTAGCCTCTGAGAGTATCAAGATTAAAGAAAGGGAGGAAGAGGATACACTAGTGGAAAGTACTCTATCAGAACTGTAAGGATATAAATCTTGAGCTGGCACATGAAGAGGAACATTGCCTTGCAGTGGAAAGTTATAATACGTGGGATAATAATAATTAGGTGGTGAGTTATTATTAAAGTGTGGTGGCATAGCCACCAGAGGTCCCAAAATTTGAGGGTTCTGACCCATTCCTTGTGGATACACAGGAACAGGTCTCACCACAGGTGGAGGTATGATCAGAATCTGATTGTACCCACCCCCTATAGGATTAACTGGAGGACCAGCACCTCGAAGACAAGGTGGTGGTTGAATGGTTAATCTACTGCCAGCAGCAACAAAAGGCCAGGTAAAGGTGCAAGAGTATTTCCCTGACCATGATCAATAGGAGGAGCAAATGTAGTATTAGGCAGAAGAGGAATAGTAACATCAATATCTGCGACCATATGAGGTCGTGGAGAAAGATGACAACTTGGAAAAAGAACAACCACACCATAGAAAGCATTACCAACTGACACATTCATGGCAGGTGGGTTGCAAGAGAGAATGAGAAACAGTGGCAGAAAGCCCAGAAGGACAACCAGCATCAAGTGTACCCAGAATCACTGGAAGAGGGTGACAAGGGGCCAAGTTAACATTATATTAGCAAGAGCAGAAGTGGCGTTTTGATGACTTTGTTTGCCATGAGTATAAGAAGCAGGAAAAAGAAAAGACATGTTATATTGACTGTTTTGATGCCAATCAAAAGAAAGTGTGTTATTTTGACTTTGTTCACACTGAGAATTCATAGACCAGAGTAATGTTGGTCCCTGGGAGGAACAGGAGGAGGTAAAGATGTAGTAGAAAAAATTGATCTTCGAGAACTCGAGCAAGACAGAACTGGACAGATCGGAGGATTTGAGGCATTGTTAGAGGATGTATGACGAGGTGAAAACATCGGAATATATAGTTGCTTCGTTATTGGCGGGTGTAAAAACAAGATCGGATAATGATCAGTGGGAAAAAGATCACTTGGAACCAGCAAAAATGGCTTCAGTGATTAAGTTGAGTGTCATCTGACTGTCTATAGGCCCATAACCTGTTGGCTGAGTGACAGAAAGTTCTAGGGGAAACAGCACACAAGTGGTAACTGTCCACACCCTAGCAATTGATACAGGATCAATAAAGTAAGAAAAATAGATAATCTAGAGGCCATTGATATACGTACCATCTTCAGTATCAGATGAACAGCTGAAGATGCATGTGACTAAGAAGGGAGAAATATCTACAAGTCCATTGTCAATGAATAAGACCTTGGTCACATATGGTACAGTCCAACACAGATGATCACACCAATAGGCCCTTATGGTTGAGCAATCTTGGATGTGCACTTCTGAGCTGTTTTGAGCAGCTTGGTGATGTAAAGGACATCAATGGTGCTGTCCGAAGGCAGTAGAGCTCACTCCAGATGACCATTCTGACAAGGCCTCCCACTTATATATGTTTGGAATGTCACTTACAAGGCATTTTGAGAAGCTAGCTGATCTCAAGGATTTAAATGAGTCAGTTCTGAGGATAGAGAAAGCAGTTCAGCTCACACCAGACAACCACCCTGACAAGCCTGTATTCTTGAGGAACCTTGGAAACACACTTTTAAGGTGTTTTGAGCATCAAAGGCATAGTGAAGATGGAATCCAGTCCCTCAAACACTACTCCTCTGCTGCATTAGCTGCAGCTGGTTAGGCTCCAGGCTGCATCTTCCTGGTCACTCTTGGCCAATCAACTGAAACATCCATCTCTTCTCCACTGATACATCTATCACTTATTGGACCATATACATGCATGGCTCTCAATCTATCTATATTTATATGTTTTGTACAGTATATAAGGAGGTCTAGGACTTGTAGTTAGCTCTAGATAACTGCCCCTTGCCTACTATTAGTGTTTGGCTTGGTGTTACAACAATTTGTGTTTTGTTTCATCTCTAGTGCAAGATTGACATGTTTGATTTGAGTTTTTTGGATTATTTTGAAGTTTGATTTTGGGTTGGTTTTGCATCCATTGGTGCAGTGTTTGGTGTTGTATATTAGTGCCTGTGTTTTCTAGAGGTTGAATACTTGCTCTAGAAGTTCAAAAACCCTACTAGTCTGGTTAAGAAGAGCAAACTTTCAACCCCTTGGGATATTAAAAGACAACTAGTGCATGTTGTTTGTGGTGTGGAGGCTTCACTTTGAATGCTTGAGATTACCAATCTCCCCATCATTGTGTCAACAGCTCCACTCGAGTGCACTGTCACCCTGAGCATCCCTATCATTGCATGAATAGCTTCCTAGCAATTCCAGCACTTGTGCAGGTTGCATAACTGGTCTCCAACTAGACCTTCTGATTTGTTTGACCCAGACATAGAAATAACTTATTCCTTACCTTATGTTTCTCACCCAATGGTGTTGTTGGCCAGAACCTTGAAGTGCTAAGACTGTTGATGAGATAAAAGGAACGGCTCTTCACCACTTCAATAGCAATGGAAAAGTCCTTGCCATTGATGGTGACCCCAATCCACAGTCAATCTATCATAATCTACATCTCTATCCTCAGATGTTTCCATGGTTATTTCCATATGGAATGGGGGGCATTGGCTCAACTGATCTATCTGATATTGCTCACAAGTGGCACCTTCTCATGTACCATGACAAGAGATTCCAAACAGATCCATGCTTTCCTTTTGTCGCATTTAGCCATGAACAGGTTAAAAATGCTACAACTGGTGGTTATCTACTTGCTGATAAAGCAAAGTTTGATGATATCTGCAAACAGCTTCTTTCGCTTGACCCTGAAGTTCTTGAGTCTTTGGCAAAGCGAATGGTCACTGGTGAGAATGTGAAACCCCGGACAGAAATGGAGAAACTATGCTTCCAGGTGATCAATGACCTTGATCAGGTGAATAGCCACATTAAAGGCTCTACTGCCTCGAAGAAGGACATGAGAAACGAGATCTGGTCACTGATAGCATACCTTGGTGCACCTACATGGTTTATTACCTTTGCACCTGGTGATAACTTCCATCCCATTTCACTCTACTTTGCAGATACAAATGAAATTTTTAGTCCTGAGCTTCGAACACATAATGATCGTGCAAGATTGATTGCAAACAATCCTGTTGCAGGAGCACGATTTTTCAACTTCATGGTAGAGTTGTTTTTGAAACATATCCTCGGTGTTGGTACAGACCACCCTGGAATATTTGGTGAAACTGCAGGTTATTATGGTACAGTTGAACAGCAAGGACAACTTACCTTGCATCTGCACTTACTCCTCTGGATTGTAAACGCTCTCAGTCCACAAGAAATTCATGATTGAGTCATGGATCCAAACTCGGAATTCCGCAAAAAGCTACTGGAGTATCCGGAATCGGTCCATGTTGGTGACTTTCTGACAGGCTCAAAAAATGAGGTTCTTGCTGAGATGAAGGAGGCAGCTCACTCTGCTGATTATCATGATCCTACTCAGACTCTTCTGGTGCCACCTCCTGAGTCTTGCACTCTACACAATTCTGAATCAGATAATGATATCATTGGTGATGAACTCTGTGTTGATTGTAAGGCGCAGACTTCATGGTGGAAGTCATTCAATTGTACATTTGATGACATTTTTGCCCGAACAGGTATCCATGAATGTGGAACTGGACTTACACGCAATGGATCAACTGATGCAACCAAACCATTTCAAAAGTGTCTGAATAACAAATGGGGCCGATGTTCTGCACACTTTCCACATGCAAAAGTGTTGTCTTCTTTTGTTGATGAATCAGGCACCATATTCCTGAAAAAGATTGAAGAATGGGTTAACACGGTCACTTCAGTTCTGACTTACCTTCTGCAATGCAACACTGATGTAACCAGTCTGAAGTCTGGAACAGCGGTCAAGGGTGTGATTATGTATGTTACAAACTATGTGACAAAGACATCTCTGAAAACACATGTAGTAATGGAGGAAAATAATAGACCCTCATTGGTCGGCTGGGTCTATCCTGATGGAGAATAATAAATAGTTGTCATCACTGGCTGATGCTATTCTATCAACAGAAATAATAAAGCCCTACAATAGAGAATAATAAACCATAAGGGTCATCAGCTGATGCTACTGCAATGGGAGAACATAGTAGTTGCTTGTCCATTGGCTGGGTCTAGCCTAGTAGAGGATAATAAATAGTTGGCACCACCCAGCTGATTCTACATCTATGGACATCAATAATAAAGCCTTGCTGGTCAGCCAGATCCATAGCAATAAACAATAATAAACCATAAGGATTGTCAGCTGATGCTACTGTAATAATAATTCCTCCCCAGTCAGCCAGGTCTATGCTAGTAAAGGATAATAAATAGTTGGTGTCACCTGGCTGATTCTACATCTATGGACATCAATAATAAAACCTTTGCCAGTCAGCTGGATCCATAGCAATGGAAGATAATAAACCATAAGGACTGTCAGCCAATGCTGCAGTAATGGGGGAAAATAATAATTGCTCATCAGTTGGCTGGGTCTATCCTAGTGGAGGATAATAAATAATTGTTGTTACCTGGCCGATTCCACATCTATGGACAGTAATAATAAAGCCTTTGCTGGTCAGCCAGATCCTTAGCAATGGAAGATAATAAACCATAAGGACTGTCAGCTGATGCTGCAGTAATGGAGGGAAATAATAATTGCTCATCAGTCAGCCAGGTCTATCCTAGTGGAGGATAATAAATAGTTGTTGTCATCTGGCTGATTCTACATCTGTAGGCAGCAATAATAAAGCCCTGGGGGGGTCAGCCATACCCATAGCAATGGTGGATAATAAACCATAAGGACTATCAGCCGATCCTACAGTAATGGCAGAAAATAATCATCCTTCATCGGTCAGCCAAGTCCATCCTAGTAGAGCAGATAATAATCTTTTCTCCATTGGCTGGATCCATCACAATGGTATAAAATAATTATTGTTGCCTATAACTATAGTAATAGCCCTTGCACTGGCCGACATCAGCTGAACCTATAACAATAGGCTTTAGTCATGCAGCTGAGTCTATTGTTATGGGTATTATGGAGTAGATCTTGTGACTCGAAATGGGATGTAACTGTCAAGAATGCACAACCATCACTGATCAAGACAATACCTCATTTCACAACATGTTTAAGGACACTGTCACATACTTCACTCAATTTATCAAGGTTCACGACCAATATGTTGTCAATCACTCATTTGTTCTTACTAGTCACTTACTGACTTGTCTCAGATATTCCATCTTGACTACCCTGCCTTTTCCCTGTCTTTTCTGTCCCTTGAACATCACTGACCAGGTAAGTCTTTTCTGAATTCAGTTGCTTACTGACCAGCCTCAGATGTTATGACTGTTTCTTTGTTCCAACACCTTTCCTGCCTCAGGCTTAACTCAGTAGGAGGTTTCTGAAACTAGCCATGTTCTAACCAGTTTCCAGAATAGCTATACCAATAGGCCTTTTATATTGGACTGTGGGTTTCTTGGGAGTGGATCTGCAGTGCAGTCTTGAGAAAGTTACAGCCCTTTAGCTACTTGTGTGATTTGTACTGTTATTTGATGTCTTTGTAAAAAAAGTCTTGTTGCATATTTCTGGAAAGGGTGAATCCATGTTGGTTTGCAGTCTGGTATTATGTAAGGATGCAGTAAACTGACCATGGGATACCTGGGCTCAGTTATCCCACACTGTATGCAATCAACTGTATTGTATAAGTTGCTGCTCTTGAAGCCTGTTAATTCAATATTTGTGACATGATATGCAAAAGATATGCATGGGTCATGTACTGTAGTTGGGTGCAGGTAAGTATGCTGAATTTCTTGCTATTATGATTTTTTGCTGGACAGACTTAGGGATTATGAAGGAAGGAGAAGCAAAAGAAGAGGAAGAAGGATGAATTTTACCATTAGCCAGATGTTGATCAATTACTGTTTTCCAAGAGTCACAGAACTTTTGCAGGCAAGTGTAAGTATAAGGTATTTAGTCGTTCTCGTTGCTAGTAATGTATTTGGTTTGCCATGAACTTCTGCACAGGAGAGAATTCTCTCCTGAACTCAGAAGTTCAGATGCCAGGCGTCCTCGAAGCTCAAAGCATTGGAGGAAGACAGATGACCCCACCCAGCATAGTGATACAGATAAGTAGAATATTAACTACATTGGACCGGGTGTGTCAAAACCTGGCCAAGTAAACCTCAGTGAGGGAAAACCTTGGCTCAGGAAAAAGCTACCGTCTGAATAAATAACAGGAGGGAGAGGGGGGTGGGAAAATAGAAATTGAATGGAGTAATCGAGCTGTTGGATTTGTGGATAGGAATGGCAGAACATGACAATGCATGGCAGAGTGGTAGTGAGTGTATGGAAAGACAGTGAAGATGTCACGTGTATTCTGGAGTTTCCGATTTCGTGAGTTTGCTGTCTCGTCTCTCCTCTAACCTTATCTCCAGCTTAGGAGTTCTTCCTTTAGCCTACACCAACTCATCATCTTTTTAGACAGGTCAATCAGTTCAATAGTGCAATACACATCATTTGGCAAGGAGGACATGTGGGGAACCGGTTTAAAAAAATGGTTATACTTCAGCATGAACTTATTGTGCAAAAAAACCAGTTCATCCGCTAAAGCAATGACTTGTAGTTTGGTTTTAACTTCACAGATCGGATCAACCTTGTCTGCAGCAGGAACATCATCTTCAGGGACCAACAAGGCACAAGGGTTTTCAAAATCACTCACTCTCATAGTCTTATCATTGGGGTGAGAGGGAGCAGCAGTCTGTACAAAGCTTTTGACTGGTGCTAGTATATTAATATTACAGTCCATTGCAATCGCAGTACAGAATAAAACATCAAGTACAATGTGGTTGTGAAATAGAAAAGGTAGACCTAAAATGAGGTCGCAACACAGGCCAGGACAAATGATGGCTTTACAAGTTCTGGATGTCCAACAGCTGTTGAGAGTGGAAGGATTGATTAAGGAATAAGTTGGTAGTGTAGTAACAGTGCAGTTTTTGGAACCTTTTAAAGCAGGAGATACATATTTGGGTTTCAAGAGAGGACAAATCGGAAGAGCAAGATGAGAAACGAGATCAAAATGAATCAGTACAAGGAACAATCCACAATCAATCAAACTGTTGACAGGTACATGAGCAGGCAAATCAACTTTTGAAAGAGAGCACATCCAACAGATGTGGGGAACATGGAGGGGTGCAATACTCACTGAGTCACCATTAGAAGACACAGAACTATCAGCCAGCAAGACAACAGCTACCAAAGTATCTGTGGCCTTGACAACTGCAGCAACAGATGTTCCAGGATTACTGGTAGATTTCAAAGAGGATGAGGAAGATTTTTTCTTCTTCCCTTGAAGGTCCTCCAACTGTTGAAAAGCAGTGTGATAATTGTCACAGTGTTATGCACCATGCTATACTCTGCAATAATCTGATATCCCAAGTCGCAGCCTTAGTTATGGCCTTGCGCAGATCTCAACAGGGGTTTTCTGCTATGAAGTCTTCTGAGTGTTTCCCCTTCAACTCCGACATACTCTGGTCCCGTTCCGGGCCTCCGGATCACAGCCCAGCGCTCCACCAAACTCCTGACACTGAAGTCATCACTGAACTACATTCCATACACGTTTCTTGAACCCATGACCTTCTTGTATATACTCTCTTAACTCCAATTACCTCCACTTGTAAATACTTTTGTTTTCTCGCTTAGACTCCTTTACTCTGTGTACTCCTTACAACTCTGGTCCAGTAGTATTTAAGCTACAACTCAAATCCGCTGTACCTTAGACAGAAAATCTATCTATCTAAAATCCTCTGCTATAAACCTTTGCTCCGCTCAGTTCCCCTGTCCTCCAGACCAAACTCCTACTCAAACTTGACTAGGTACTACACAGCCCTGGCCCATGACTAGTAAGCAGACTAAAATGTATACCAAAGTATCCTATATTAATTTGGATTAACATTGTATACAAAATTAAATCTATAAATGGAAGACAAAAGGCGGACTAAATGAGCGCTTTTGTGTGAATTCTAAGTTGGGCTAAATAAAGGATTTCATTGGGATTTTGCCTAAGCTGAAAAAGTAAATATTGCAACTCCTTTTAGCTACCTCAAAACCTTTTGTGATAAATTTTAAGTCTCCCGCCAGCCACTCTTTTTAGAAACATTCTAACAAAGGGGAAAGCATGAGTTTCAGAATACCTTTTAATGTAGTTAGAAACAGACCTTTTGTAGCTAATTTTAAGTGTCCTACCAGCCGCTCTTGTTGGAAACATTCAGACAAAGGGGACAGCACGAGTTTCGGAATACCTTTTAATGTAGTTAGCAATGGACCTTTTGTAATGAATTTTAAGTGCCCCACCAGCCACTCTTTTTGGAAACATTCAGACAAAGGGGACAGCACGAGTTTCGGAATGCCTTTTAATGTACTTAGCAGCGAACTGTTTGTAATGACTTTTGGGTCCCCTGCCAGCCGCTATTTTTAGAAACATTTAGACAAAGAGAAAGCACGAGTTTTGGAATGCCTGTTAATGTAGTTAGTAGTGTATCTTTCAGAATGTCTTTTAACTCTAAAAGAAGCATACCTTCTATGACTGTTATGCGCCATGCCGTAACTCTGCATCTCTGCTCCCAAGTCGCAGCCTTAGGGCCTTGCGCAAATCTCAAAGGGTTTTCTGCTATGAAGTCTTCTGAGTGTTTCCCCTTCAACTCCGACATACTCTGGTCCCATTCTGGGCCTCCGGATCATGGCCCGGCGCTCCACCAAACTCCTGACACCGAAGTCATCACCAAACTACATTCCATACATGTTTCTTGAACCCATGACCTTCTTGTATATACTCTCTTAACTCCGATTACCTCCACTTGTAAATACTTTTGTTTTCTCGCTTAGACTCCTTTACTCTGTGTACTCCTTACAACTCTGGTCCAGTAGTATTGAAGCTACAACTCAAATCCACTATACCTTAGACAGAAAATCTATCTATCTAAATCCTCTGCTATAAACCTTCACTCTGCTCGGTTTCCCCGTCCTCTGGGAGACCAAAACTCCTACTCGGACTTGACTAGGTACTAGGCCGGACCTCTGTCGGTTACTCTGACGAAGTTCCGGACCGAATCCTGAGTCCAACCAGCCAGTCCATGTCCATACGAACCCCAGTACTCAGAGTTCATTGGACTTGCAAATAGGGGCACATTGGACACAGAGGCGCGTTACCAATAGTCTCGCGGAAGTGCCCATCCAGTCTGCACATTCCTGATAATGATGCATTTTGAACACGTGCAAAACACATCTTTCGTGAAGCCTTTTATCCCAAGAGAAAGAAAACATTTCATAAGTCATTTCAGACACATGAAAAACACGTCTTTTGTGAAGCATTTTGTCCAAAGACAAAGAAAATGTTTCTCGAGTCATTTTGAATGCGTGAAAAACATGTCTTTCGCAAAACATTTTGGCCTGAAACAAAGTATTCATTTTGTCAGTTATTTCGAACATGTAAAAAACACGTCTCTCATGAAGCATTTCTGCTGAGAGAAAGGAGACCCTTGGGTGAACATTTTGAACACGTAAAACCGCATCCGATAGGGTAGTATTTTATCTGTCAGAAAAGAAAACTTATAAGCATCGATTTAAACGTGTTAAAAAAACTGTCTCTTGCAAGACATTTTTACTCACTAGACAGAGAAAGTTACAGGAAACATTTCTGACCAGAAATCTGAGCTCGAGAAAAATGGGTATCTCAATTAAGTACTTATAACAGTGACTGTGAGAACAAATCTACTTCTTCTCCTCTACTGCTACATACACCAGGTCAGTCTGCCTCCACTTGTTTCTATTGACTTACCACTGCTAATACATGTCAGAATGAGACACTGGAGCCCCAAAAAGGTGGCGCATCGCAAATTGAAGAAGGCTCTGCGCCAGCTGGCGTCAGCGGCCAACAAACCCGCACATCTCTACATTTTTGAAATACCTAGCCCTGATCCACGGTACCATTACCTGAAGAGCGGTCGTACCAGCAATGTTCTGCACAGAATACGAGAATGGCAACATCTATGCTACAGTCAGCCTCAATGGTGGGCAAAGACAACAGTGCTTACCTCTCAGGGCATTAGAGCAGGTAAGTCCGAATCCAACAGGTAATACTGATATCCTGATCCGAGGCAGAGAGGTTGGCCCATCTCTTACTGGAAACTCTGGGTGTTAGACACATCATAAAAAAGTGTAAATATTGCAGTACTACCCACCGGGAGATTTTTGCAGTTCCAGTTTCTTGTAATGACCCAGTGGGTCTGATATGAGTTGGTTGCAGAGTTGTAGAGTTACATATTGTATATATTTAATCCCTCTTCGTCCGTGTCACAGGACAGTGATGAAAATGGATGAACCAGCCTTGTACCCGTCCTCCGACCCGACGAGCTTGTGAGAAATGTCGAGCATTGGATTATGAATTGATGAACGTAACCACATCTTACCTGTGAGCCTGTGCAATAATTAGTATCCAATCAGGGGAACGAAAGATACACACATCTGGACACTGCTCATTGATAGGACTTTCACTCGTTTGTCATCTCCATAAACATCATAGATTCACCTTCCGCTGCCACCACTTCCTCCTTCACCATCTCTGCTTCTCGGATCTCAGCTTTAGCATCGATGGTTATCTCCTCCAGAACACCTTCAGCTCGGAGTTCTTTGATAGTTCCCTGGGTGTCTACCCAGCCATCAAGCATATGGATGAGGTAATGAGCACCAGGCAAGACGAGGTCGACGTGGTGGGTAACAAGAATCTAGGGTGGAATCATTTGATTGCTTTCAGTGGGAAAGATCACTTACCGCCGTCCTATTCACCAACAGCAGCCCATGCAGCAATCGCTTGTAAGAACCGCGCGGTATGACTATCCACTGCGCTCAGGGGGTCATCGAGAAGAACATATTTTGTCCGAGCATAGACTGCATGCACAAGAGCAACTCTGTACCTCAAATGAGTTTCCAAGACCTTGGGAGGAAACGAACCTAGATTTCTGCCCACCCGATCAACTCACACCACGAACACCAATCTCAGTCTCATCCCCATCTTCAAGAACATTCAAATCTGGAAGCAATGCACAACACTCCAAAACTGCATTATACCTCTCTTCATCATAAGGAAACCTGAAGAGGATGTTGTCCTTGATAGACCAATGTTGAAGCCATGGTAACTGTGGTGTGGGATATGGCTTGCATCAAACCAAACTCATCCACTTGGGAGGGGTCTTTGGCAAGGATGACTCAACTGTCTAATAGAGTCATTTCACCCAGTAGAGCCATAGTAGAGCCATCTAGAACAGATCAAAATCATTCGTGGGAGGAGAATGAGGGACAGACCAACAATGCAGTCTTTCTGCTTTGAGAAAAAGATGTGAGCGGCACCTCAATACCAGAAAACACTACGTACCTCACAGTTGGACCTGTAACCAACATCAACTCTCTCTCCGGAAACACAACCGAAACATTTTTCAGTTTGAACCTATGATCCATCGAAATCTCTTCTGAATCTGACTTGAGTAGCGTTCTCTCACTTTCAAGATCTGACTTGCTCTATCTGCAGTTTAACCCTTCTCATCCTTCTCCGTAACCTCGTTAAACTTGAATGAAGCATTGACAAGACCTAGAGAAGGTTCCTCTACACGATGGACAGAAATCTGGGGAGTATCTTTGAGCGAAGACACTTCAGAAGGGACTTCATCCACATTCAAAAACACTCCAATACGTTTAAGCAAAACGCCAGCCTAGGTGTTTATGAGACAACAGGAAAAAGAATGGGGGAGCGAAGACACGGACCTTGATAACCTGGACAATGTAAACTGGAATAACATGATTAGAATTGGTGCGCTTATCCAGACTATGACACCCATGAGGTCGTTTAGACGTGCTAAAAGACAGTCGGGGTTACACTATGCAGGGAGAGTAAGTAAAACGAACACTTGATCATCCACTTAATCTCAACACCCCTAGTATCAAGAGCTCACTGAATCCAATATTCTTCCCATGCGAAGAATTTTATGTATTTTACCTATGGAGGGCAGTCAACTCCCTCTGCAACATGCATGGAGTATACATACCCCAACAAGCAATTCGGTTAGAACCCCCATCTGCTTGTCCCTCGCAGACAGCAACCCTTTTTGAGTTCGAAAAGCATGTTTGGTGATGAAGCTGTTGAGTGGCCAGCCTGTGAGTATGGTTATGATACCTACAAAGGCAGACCAGCCCATGAGACTACGTAAGTCCAGAGCCATTAGTGGGAGGTGATAGAGAGGGCGATAGAGAGGGAGTGGGACAAACTGGTAGAGGTACACCCTTCCAATGACAAGTTTGAGTGGAGCACCATAGAGCACGTACAAGATGGTGAGTATTTCCGCGATCTAGGAGGAGAAGGGTGAGGAGACGAACGAACAAGGAGAGGGGGTGAGATTACAGAATTAGCATTGTTAGACATCAGATTCACAATCTTTCCGATATCAGCTCTGGCTTTAGGATTGTCGGATTTGTCTTTTTCTTTCTTCTCTTTCCCTTTCTTCCCCCCTTTTGGCGATGTGGTACCCTTATCCTTGGCGTTACCCTGAGGTGTGGAATCTCCAGATGAAGCCTGAGCCTCAGAAGATTTCCCCTTCAAGTTCTCATCTTTGTCCTGTCTTTATCAACAACCCCGGAGAAATCCTTCCTCTTCAAAGCCTTGTCATACATCGCAGCCATTAATTCGGATCATGTACGTGTTGCTGCTCGACGATTGATCCATAATTCTTGTAGATCCGCTTGGGACTGTCAGCATAATCATTATCCATTGAAAACAGAAACAAGAGAGCTGGCACCTTTGCGAGAGCAAGGAAGAACATGAGGAACACATAGGTATATGCTCTGAATTTGTCGGCTGGTGTGGGGTTTGGGATGTCTAGGATTTGGAGGATATTTCTATTTGAGGGAAACGAAGGTGAATGATGATAAGAAAGGAGGGGATTACAAACTGAAGACAGTAGGGACCTGCATATGCAAAGAGAACACTAATCATTCAGAGGATTGGGTCCAAACTAGATGGTAGGTTTAGCATGTTGAAGAGAAAGAGCTGAGGACACACAGGAGATCCAACAAATTGGCCATAAAGATCCAACGGAGAAGGGATGAGGTACTAATGGCATCAGTTGAATCTCTATAACAAGCAATGTGTTACCAGATGGTGGTGAACTTGACAAAAATGATCCTGGAATGTTATGCTCAAGGGATAGACGTCCTTTTCGAGAAGGGTTGTATATTGACCCTGCGGTAATGAATACCAATAAGGTGAAGGGAAAGCAAAGATGCACTCGTTTCACAAGTGGATAGACCCAGAAGAATGACATCCACTGCCACACAGATGACACGTAATCTTCTGGAGACACTGTATAACCCTTGGAAAGGTTTGAGTGAGTTCTCGCATAGCAGAATAATACCTACAATGTCCTCTTTCTTTACTCTCGAGCTTGGAACTCCAAGTGGCATATTCAACCCCAAGACCAATGCAGTTAAGGTGGTCAACAAGTTTGCAGTGATTGTAGCCCAGACAGTGATAGATGGATATGGTACCCCTGTTGAGGTATGCCCATAGTAGATAGCCCCAATAGTAACCACCAAAGTGCACAAAGTAGATGATGAGCAAGTCAAATGGCGCTGTAACAGTCGGCCACGCAATTGGTCTGATAACCGTGTATGCCCACGAAAATGCAATAACAAACAGTATTCCTGCATTCCATGGTTCTGAAGGGCCTGTAGCAAGACGGTGAGCTGCGACTGTGACCCAGCTGAGAGTTTCTGATAAACCCAGCAATATAATCGGATATCGGAATCCAGACTGTCGCTTGTCACTCTCAACGTCAGCTGAGTTCCCCGAGAATGGAGCACTCAAGGCTTCAGCTTCTTCTACGCTCAGATATGTTCTAAACAGGGCTTTGAACACGTCTATGATGCGTCGGACACACTGAGGCAATGACACTGGGATTGAGAAGATGAGGAATATGAGGACTGCTGAGGAAGAGAGTATGGCGTGCCATGATTCTCTGACACAGGAATTCGTAAATTCCAGAGAGCCTGAGCTTGGGCAAAGCACTACCATACGATTCCGGAATGACTTGGTGTGATGACCAACCATACTCGATTAGTCTTAGCTATAGTACTATTTAGCTTTTCTGGTTTCGATCTTCTTCCTGAATGCTTCAACCCATGCTAAGATCTCCTCGCCTTTGGCTTTCTGAGCACCCCAACTGGCTTTGGGCATCATCCCAAGACTAGCCCATGGTTCTAGCTCACGTACCTCCACCGAGTCCAAAAACAGTTCATCATATGGAGTCCCCTTCATCATGCAGTGATAGATGAAGCTTCATGATCATCTTCGCATCCTCCCAGCTCTGAAGCGACCAAAACTCAGTCCCAATATATGCAGATGCGCTCGAAAGAACTGTGGATTGGACCATACATGAGCAGAAATTCTGCGATATGCATAGCCATATGATGATTGGGGAGTGCTTGGTAGTGTGGGAATCGTTTGTGTAGCGCTGAGAGTAGCGGCTGAAGGTCAAGTAGTGGTGTGGGAGGAGGAAACTTTTCAGGGAGTATGAGATGCTTGAATGAGATGGGAAGTCGCATTTCAGCATAGCCACCGGTCAGAAACGATGGACAACAGAGATATAGTAATTAGGGGCACAGGCTCGAACATTGGGACAGTGAGAGTGATGTTGGCTCTTGCTTGGTATAGCGTTGTCGGAGGATGAAGGTGTGAAAAAAAGAATCACTTCTTCATCAATGTCTTCCACCATGATGAGGAAGGTTTCAGCACCTCCCATGACTTTTCATCCCATCAAAAGTCGGGAATGATAGAGGTCGATGCGAAGTAAGGAGCGGGTGATTGGTTGAACATGCACTTGGAGCCTGTATCAACGATTAGAAAGAACAGACAGTAATCCCAATTCACGTACTGTAGTTTAGGGAAAAAATGAACCAGCTTGTGAACTAATTTACCAGCATTTGCCAAGTTGATTAGTTCCCCAATCTCAGGTGGGCTCAAATCAAAGTATTGGTACCATGGCTGAAGGAACATTAGTTGATGCCATGGCAACAATGAACCCAGACTTACGAACGTGTATGCATTCAGCACCTAAGACTTTAGACAAATCCGCCAGTCTCTAGAGTGGCATAAGAGATGCAGATAAAGGAAGTGTAAAACACACCTTTATCACATAATTATAAGCTCGAAGTTTGCCAACTCATTTCACCAACCCTTGAGGTTCCATGCAAATAGGATTTCCTACTCGACAGCTGTATACTGGTTAATAGTAAATCAATGTGGATATCATGACTTACTTTACAATGCCACAACCATTCGAGTGAAACAGCAACAGCCTCATCCGTGGTGAAACCCAGAATCACCAATGAGGAAACACGAGCCAAAAGACATCGACTGGTCTCAAGTTCTTGTTGTTTCTCGGTGCAGGTAGACCATGTCGTGCTACGAATTGGAGATTGGTGGGAGCAATCCGAGGCCAACTTGAATTGCGGTACATCATTGCCAAAATGGTGTACAGGTCATGGGAGACAGTAAAGTTTGAAGGGAGCAATCCAAGGCCAACTCGAATTGCGGTACATGTACACCATTGCCAAAATGGTGTTCATGCATTATGGGAGTCAGCAAAGCGACAATTGAGTCACGTGTTTAAGCGAACAGATTTTTGGCGCTGACTGGACGAAATGAAATTCATATGTCTAACAAAGAGTACTTAGGTGTGAAGAAATCTACTGAAGTGGACTTATGCCTAACGAAGAGAGCAAGTATTAGTTGGCCTCCCAAACCACCAAACCAGCAGGAGAAGGAGGGCAGTCCGTAAATCAACTTCAGTTGGCAACTAGTTCGGAACTGTCCATTGCCTCTTCAGCTGCCTTCCGCTCTGTTTGACAGGTCGCCTTTTGCCAGAACCCAACATTTTGGGTTCGTACATTGGCTTGGTGGGGGACAAATTATCGCAAGGTGGAACTCGTAGAACTTTTTTCCAAAGATCTGGCGCCAACTGAGAGTTCCAAGGCATCGTGATTGTGAAAATGAATGGAGAAGGGGACAGGACCTGGGTTTAGAAGATGGGCAATCTTTGTTACCCTGTCGAATTTGGCTTCTGAATATGGACAATCAAGCCACTCAGTGACATATTTGCAGGCACTTTCAATCCAAGGAACAATTGGGGCACATCTGGCAGGACTAACTCCTCTTGCCGCATGAATTTAACAAGGCCCCTCATGAACAGTGCATATTTGCCACTATCAGCTGCCTCGTATAGGCTTTCCATTTTTTGTGATAACTCCTCGGGGTCATACTTGTTCTTCATGTAGCGCAGAAGTGTGTACATGACCACATGCACAAACGACTCCAAGTCATCCTGTAGCTGGTGTATCTTCGAGGGGAATCTGCCTAGTTGAGTTGATAGAAATTCCCAGGTTCCCTGGAACAGTACATTAGAAACAAATATAACAGGAAGCAAGGGCTAATGAACCGATCTCCACAGTTGACCAGGCCCTTCTTGTAATTGCTGTAATGTCTTCGCATGTTCCCAGTCAATCAAAAGGCCACGCCCATCCATGTTGTAGATAATATTCCCAAGGCTGACATCTCGATGGAGTAGATCACAGTTTTGGAACACTTGCTGATGTGCTAAGAAAGAGCCTAAGAGGGAATGGAAAGAAGAAAGTGGAAAAACATACTGACAAATGCATCACACATTACTTGAAGGAATTGTCTTGGGTACTTGAATGATTCGACCAGGGTGCTGACTTCATTTAGAAGTAGCCAATGACTCCTGCAAGCTAAGATGGAATCTGAATGGCCTTTATACCATGAGCTAGTCAGATAATCTTGGCTCTTTGTAACATGATCAGGAACCATATCTCCTAGAAAGAGAGTAGGAACATTTGTAACACTGTGAGCTTCAAGCCCAGTGAGAATTCAATCACCATTTGCCAACGTGGGTCAACGCCAGCCGATCTACCTTAGATATGACGTCTAGTGTTGGCTGGCATTGGCCCATGATGGGAGATGAGACTCCTGGCCAACATTCGTCAACACCAACCAGGTCTGGTCAACACCATTGTATTCCAACACTATCCAACACTATCCAACACTATCCACTTCTTCCCCTTCCTTTGCTCCATTCCAACCCTATCTGACGACTGCCAACACCATCCGTCTACCATCAACTCTTCACCTTCTTCACCTTCTTCTTCGGTTTCCTCGCCTCTTCGCCTTCCTTCCCACCACTCGAATTAGCCTTTGCCGCTTCTTGTACGATGTCTTCTTCGATAGCACCTGTTACCAACTCCTGTATGATACATAAGTCAATAGAATCATTAAGACAGTTGGACCTACAAGGCTTGTATAAAGGCATGAGAATCAACCCAAACTAGTCTAATGTTCTCTACTAAGCTAAGCGGGGTCACTGATGTGTGACAAGGTGGAATAGATGAGTCAAGTTCCCTTCAGGTACTAATGACTAAGAACGGGGACTTTCCCTTTTAGGTACTGAGTCCTAGAGATGTCTAGAGAGGTAGGAGATTGGTAGAAACTGTTCCGCTGAAGGTACTAGGTCTCCGCTGGCGACTTTTATCAACTGTGTTCCCTTTAAGGTACTAAGAGCTCAATAGTCTGTTAAAGCACAATCTATTCTCTACTGGAGGTCTCTATGGGTTCACTATTCTGCTGAACTACTCTAAACTACTGCCTTTTTATACCGCTCTGCTGTGTCTATTTTTGTCCACTGGTTGCTCAGCAATGGTCAGCTGATGCATAGTCTTACTCATGCTGTGTAAATAGCCAAGAATATGACTCCATCCATCTCCTTGATGTCCACTGGGTCAATTCCTGCCCTAGAAGCACCATCCCAGTTGATAGCTGTACTCTCTAGCATCACAGTGATATAAACATGTCTCTATTTCTCTGCTGATGGTCCCAAACTGTAGAGGCAACCTTTATAACACTTTGCTGGCCTCATTTACTCCAGTCTCAGCTCGCCATGGGTGATATTCCGTGTTCTCTTTTAGTCCACTTCTGGTTCAAGTCTATGTTTGATTTCCTGCTTCGTAACGCTCCGTGGGGGTGACACCAGCTTACCCGAACTCAATTTAGCTTTTGTACATATCTTAGCATACCTCAGCGGGGCTGCGCATTTTATGAGAGTTGGATACAATAAGATAGCTCTATCAAGAGCCAACTCATTCGTCTTAACCAAAGGTTATTATGCAGTTAGAGGCCTAGGTGTTGCCTTATATAGCTATGCCACCTATCCCACTCCTCCGCTGCATCAGGAAAAACCCTTTTTGACCTGGCAAACCTGGCAAACTTGAGTAAACCTGAGTCAACCTAAGTCAACCTGAGCTGATCTGGGACTAACCTAGACATAACCGGCTGACCTGGGTTGACTTGGGCTAACCTAGACATGGCTTAGGTTGACCTGGCTGACCTGAAAATTGAGACTTAAACCTGGGACTGACCAAGGTTGACATAGGTTGATCCAGGTCAACCTTGAGGCATCTAGGTTAAAAAGGGTTTTTCCTGATGTGATGTTTGTACCTCCACGGGAGTCTTTCCCATGTTTATTTAGTTGAACAGATTGTTACTCTGATTGATGGGCAGAAAGCACCCAGAAATGCTCTTCACCCAATCCCAATTGACACAGAGAACCTTTTCACATTAGACATAGATGATGAAGATGTTGGACTCTTGAAATCAGATGATGGGTCTGGAGAGCCTCCACCATGGCTTTGTGATGATGATGTTCAGAGTGGGATTAAAGCCATGTTAGAACATGATCAATGTCTAGAGGAAGAATCACAACTTGTTATTGAGAGGCATTTGTTGCAGGAATGGTTTGCTGAAGAATGGAAGGTTGTGAATGCTGCAAAAGAGGCAGCAACAGGTACATGGAAGATAATATTCTTCCCTTTACTAATTTCCTGCATAGGCAATGGCCTGCTCTATCAGCTTCAACTTCATCATGACTACTTACTCTGCCTCTGTGCTAACTGGCAGAAGCCACTGGAGTCATTGGATACAGGTGTTACCCCACTTGAGCCATGGGGACCCTCAGATGTTGACTTATTGGCTGCTCATGTTAATGCAGTGTCAGCATCTGTAATAGAACAGCATGATGATGCCATTGATAGTGAAGATGAACTTGAACTAGAAGATGAGGAGGAAGCTGGTCTCGCAGAGGCTTTAGAATTGTTGGAGCTCAGTGATGGATTTTGTGATGCAATCTACTAGGATCTACTAGAAATACCATGTACCTTGGGTCTTGAAAGAATATATATTGTACTATTTTTACACTACACGCACAACTTATCTTTACTATGTAGAAAGTGGTCAGACCATGGTCTGACCAAGTCTGTATTGGTCTGACCAAATCCTAGGTGATTGGACCATAGGCCAGACAGATACTGGCCAGACCATGTTACTGTTGATTGGACCATGGTTGGACCAGATCCATATTGGGCAGACCATGTTGCTGTTGGTTGGACCATGACTGGACCAGATCCATACTGGGCAGACCATCATTGGACCAGATCTATACTCATGGTCTGACCAATGTGCCAGACCATACTATGGACCTGGTCCAACCATGCAGTATGGTCTGGACCATGGTCCAAATACCTACTTAGGGTGTTTATTCCTCACCTAGAGTACACCCTAAGTGGGTATGGTCAAGTGGCTGCCTGAAGTGGCAAAGACTGTTTCACTTTTCATCCTCTGTGCCAGAAATGCTGCTTGAAAGCTCATTGGGACAAACCATTACATTGGTTGCAGGTACACAGCTTTGGCCATGTGATTTGTTGCTCATCCTGTCAGCTTTGGAACAGTGACTGTTTTGAACATACTTCATTTGGTCTGCTAGTTCAGCTTGGCCACAAGCATCAAGACATATGTCCATGGCCTGAGAATGGGCCTAAGGAGTTTGTCATCATTGTGCTTAATGGCATTCATACCTGTTCTGTGGCTGTCTGGGTGCTGGTATTGTCAGCTGCTTGAGGTTGGATGGTGGCCTGCAACATCTCTTTTACCCTCTACTCTGGCATTTCCACTTAACCAACCTCAATGCTTGTACTCCTGCAAATGACTACTACCATGGGCTAGAGCAGCAAACAGCTGGTGCTGGTCTCATACCCCCCCAGTACATTTGATGTTCTCATTTAATACATACTTATATCTTAAATAAGGATTGTGTCAACCAGTTTTTGACTGTCATGCGAGAGTGGCAACTGTGCAAGAGAGCAGGATGGGGATACAAAGACTCAGGTATATCTGAAACCCAGCTGGATGAGCTGGTGATTGCTTGTCAGGCCTGCCCTCACCCCAGCATCAACTTACCAGACAGATGGGAGAACACTCCTGAATCCAAATGGTATGGGATTGTTAGCACTATTCCACTCTCTAATTGATTCTGCAGGTGGAAGTATTCACTATTGTTGTTGAAGGATGCCAATTTCAAGCAAAAGAATCGAGCCCAACCCAACAATGCCAAAGATCCTCCATTAGGGCCAGGGTGGGCAACCTTTATAGACCCAGAGCCATATCACAAGTTTTTATCTGAACACAAATATGACACCAAGGTAAGCATTTTGTTTGTCTTGAATGTATTTAGATTAGCTGTTGTGTTGCATTTTCAGCAGTAGCAGAGGCCAACAACAAGAAATGCAAGGGTTTACAGGCAACAGAGATCGGCACAGTGAGCTGTTCACACCATGAAATGTTTTGACCAAATGTCACCAGAGATCTTTAGAAAGTGGAAAGGTGATTTGATCACCTACTGACAGTTTGGCCTAGATATACCAACATGGACTGGATTTTCTTGTCTAGCATCCTAGGTTTCCTCAGCCTGCTACTAACTATATCGTATGATATTGCTTGCCAGTGGTCTGTCAATTTCTTCAATTGCATGGACTGGATTCCAACTGGCTGAAAGTTGTCATCAGTCATCAAACAGATTCGCTTTTGTGTCCCCAAGTTCCATCTTCCCAGCCATGTGTTAGCCTGTCATGCCCCATTCTCGCTTCACAAAGGGTGTTGGACAAACAGATGGAGAAGGTTATGGGCAATTCTTAACAAAGTGGTGAGTTCCGTATTCATGATGTGGTGGGGTGGTCAACAGGATACCCTGGATGATTTTTGCAATTTCCTGAATTGGAGGAAGACCATCATGGTCAAGAACTCACTGATCAAAAAACTTACTGTTGCTATTCCGAATGCCATAATTCATCACTGAGCCCTGTTGGTTTTCACTAAGGGTATTGAAGCTGAGCATCCCAGGCTCATGGCTCAGTGGGAGACTTTAGCAGAGGAATGGAAGAATGATCAAACTAAGCCTTGTCCATTGGAACTGCCATAAAGTGATCAAATCCATACTGATTGGATTGTACTTAATGGAATTAGCTATCAAGGAACATGCCAAGCTCATTGGGGGGCAGTCATTGTTGGTTGATGCAATGTGCAGTGGGTTTATCATTGAAGGATTGAGTATTGAAGAAGCTCAGTAAGTCAGACCCTTTTGTGACAAAGTGGTTAACCAAGGTATCCAGATTGGACTTGCACCTTGATATGAAGAAGAAAGCAACCACAGTGCAAGTGACAAAACTCCAAAGTTGTCGTACTGCCCTGCTGAAGCAAATCATGAAGTTTCAAAAGCTCCAGCAGACATTCATGCCCACATTGCATGCACATCTTGATGAATACAGCAAATTGGACAAGGTGGTTCAATTCAATTCAACCCCCAAGCAGATGCCTCTCTATCTACCCTCATCATTCTCTCCTGAATCTTATCATAAACTATGCTCTACAACCCTCATAGAAATTGAGAACCACCTGTGTTATGCTCAAGCTCATGATGTGCTGACAACTCTCCATCAACAGCTGTGTAGTTGAGTTATTGCTTACCAACATCAATCTTAGAGTGTGGTATCGCAATGAGAGTTTGGACAAGCTTGGGATCTGGAATGTGGCATTGAGCTTCATATATCCCTGGTGCATTTAGTATATCACACAGCATGGGAGGCACTCCTCACCTTGAAGGGACCAGGATCATGGCAAGATATATTGCAGGAGTTGAAACCAGAGGATATGAGAGGGTTGCATAAAAGAGTTCTGAATAAAGAAGAGATGGCTGTTTACTGTTAAAGTTGAGTTATGGTGGGCTTACCTGAGGAGCCTGCAAAAGACAAAGATGTCGACAACCTTCCAACTGTTGCTGTCAATCATAGCCTGGTCTTGGGTGAAGGCAGACAAATGCTCTCTTGTAGTGTTGGCCAGGGCTCTGCTCAAGCCTGAAGCTGAGCTGAGCTGAGCCCTGAAAAGCTGAGCCTAAGCTGAGCCTAATGTCATGGCCTAGGAAGGCTTAGGCTTGGGCTTAGAGTTGTAGAGCCTTAAGCCTTGGGCTCAAGCCTGCTGAGCCCTGGGCTTTCAGAGCAAATATTGATTTGTTTGCTCACTGTATGTATAAGTTTGTAACAAACTCTATTCTGCTATGCAACAGCCTGAGTGTACTGGCAACATCAACATTGTTAGTGGTGACTCACAACTTGGTTCAAAAGTCAGTGATTATGATTAAGAGCATACCTTGTCTGAACCTACTGGTAGATTGGCTGCCTAAGTAGTGACTATGCAGATACTATAACAAAATCAAATGGACTTCAGTATGTTAACCTGGTTTGTCATCAGTTGCTTCTCTGATTTGCAAGGATTTGTGACTTACATAGTTGTGTTGCTCATGCCACCAATCTCACAATACACAGCTCTATGAAAGCCTTGTCTTCAGATACAACCAGTTCTGCTGATAAATCTGCTGATGGCCATCATGGTGATTGATATTTATTTGCTCATAAAACACATATATTATTATATACAAATTTTTTATTGCAAATTTGAAATCACTCCCTTCCCTTATGCCTCCTCGGGATGAAGTTAACCCAGCAGACATTGTAGAGGGACATCATCCTCGCCCTTGTGCCCAGCCACCCATACCTGTCACTATTGCTGAAAAGTGTTCTCAGAATACAGATGCAATTGATCTGGATGCATCCGACAATGATGAACAGCCACAAAAAAAAACCAAATCATGACCCAGTACAGTGCACAGTGATAACAATGAAAACAGAGATTAGACACAGCCATCTAATAATGCAGCTGATACACAGGCAGTTGCCATGGCTAACCCAGAACCAGTTGATGATGAAGGCCTTCTGAAGAATCTTGAGAGTGTCAACAAAGTTCAACGATGTGAAAAGAAGCAAGATCCCACCCAAGATATCAAGAATTTCACGAATACAGCACTTGATCAACCTGGAGGCAAAGAGGGTAAAATGCAGAAGCATTCCATCTGCACTGAATGCAAGTAGGTTTTAACACCTTACCGTAGCTATACAACACTTATATTTCCCACCAGCAAAAACATCGCAGCTGATAGCAGTACAGTCTGGCATCATTTGGCACACAATCACTCACATGCATATCATAAATGGTGCAAACAGAATGACTTCATTTCAATGCTAAAAGTGGATATTGACCAGTGCATTCTGGGGTGTAAGTTTACTCATTACTCTATACAATTCATTACTTATTCTGATTTCTCAACAGTTAATCTCCCTTAATCTCCCAACCTGGGTGTCTTTGGCCTGCGATTATCTTTCTGTCATGGCATTATCAGTGCCCAGCAAAGTGGCTTTCTCAAGTGCAGGCATTACCATCACAAAATGATGTAATCATCTGAAAGGTGACATTGTTGAAGCACTCCAAATACTCAAAAGTGCATACTGAGAAGACTTGTTCCTCACCTACCCATCAATGGCTGTCAAAGAGAAGCTTGCACTTGAGGAAGAAGAGGAGGAAAGATTGACAAAGGAAGTAGAGGTGGAAGCAAAGGAACTCAAACTAGATGATGATTGCAATCTTGATGCAAACATGGGTGATGATGATTTTAATCAGTTAAGCTAGGCTTAATCAAAATTCAATGCTTACTGAGTACTTTCTTGAGTGCAGACATATTTTTTAAGGAATTGCAGTGACTGGTAAGGCAAGCCCTGGGCAAAGCCCAAGCCGAGCTGGGCCCCACTAGTTAGGCTTAGGCTTCAATTTTGATGAGCCCAGGCCTGGCAAAGCTGAGGCCTGGCCAACACTACTCTCTTGGATATGGTATACTGTTGAAATCAGTGGGTCAGTGGTGCACAATAGTAAGCTTTTCCTATCTTGAGCTTATTCATATACTAACATCCATCAGGTATTTGCATCAAGTGGCTGAGGTGCAGGGAAAGGGTGCATCATTGGAAGGAGGAGCTTGAGCTGGTGGAGGAAGAGATGTGATGCAGTATTCAATTTTGCAAGTGGAAAAGCCAATGGTGGAAAGACCGGAGTGAAAGCAGGTCTATTTCAGTATGTCCATCTCTGTGAGAGGGCTTATGGGCATACACACTAGAGCAGAGTGGCAGAGAGTGTGCTTGTGGTGCTTTGTGGGCAAAAGAATGGGCAGCCATTTGTGAGTGTGCAGGATTAGTAAGAGAACAGTTAGCATAGAATCAAGTAGAAGAGTTGGATAAGGAGCCAGCTGTGGTAGTTGAAGTGACTGCTGATGATGAATTTGAATACAAGGATTGACTTATGATAACTGTCAGACAGAAGTATTAAGTATGTTGTCTCTTGTTTCTTGGGATACAAGGCTTTGGTCTGTGTCAGTGAGGCCTTATGGAAGGTGATTTTGCTTGCACAAAAAGGTGTTGCAGACATTGTTGAAATCTGTGTGGAAAGGTGTTGCAGTGTGGCTAAGGCTGGCTAGGGATTCCAATTGGGAAGGGAATTACTCTGTGTGGAAAGGTGTTGCAGTGTTGAGGCTGGCAGGGGATCCCAATCTGAAAGGTGATTTTGTCTGCACAGAAAAGTGTTGCAGGCATTGTTGAGATCCCACTATGGAAAGTACTTTTTCTGTGTATAAAGGTGTTGCAGTGTTGCTAAGGCTGCCTAGGGATCCCAATTAGGAAGGGAGTTACTCCATGTGGAAAGGTGTTGCAGTGTTGAGGCTGGCAGGGGATCCTAATCTGGAAAGTGATTTGGTTTGTGCAGAAAGGTGTTGCAGGCATTGTTGAGATCCCACTATGGAAAGTACTTTTTCTGTGTGGAAAGGTGTTGCAGTGTTGCTAGGGATCCCAATTGGGAAGGGAGTTATTCCATGTGTGGAAAGGTGTTGCAGTATCAGCTGGGAATCCTGATATGGAAAGTGGTTTCTTTGTGTGGAAAGGTGTTGCAGTATTGAGGCTGGCTGGGGGATCCCATGTGGAAAGGTGTTGCAAGACCATATTGGGGTATATAACCCAATATGGGATTACCCATAGCAGACAATGTAAGTCCCTCAACAGTTCCTACTTGATGTGACTGACACTGTCAGCCTACAAATCTACTTGAATTGAACAGTAGGAGTATATATCTTTGGTGTCGAGCATGCTCAATGAGTCCAACTGATGGGTGTCTACCATTGGTTCATACACCCATACACTCATGCTTTGCACTGTCACATTCAGGAAGCTTCTATGCAGTTTCCCAGACCTCTCTCTGTCCACAAGCTCATTCCCATTTGGTGCACCCATATTTATTGGCTCAGCCTCAAATATTTAGCAATTTGGAATTATGGGAGAAACTGCATATGTTTCCCTGATCTGTTCAATAGTGCTGCTGTGCCAGAGCCCTTGCTTCTGTCAACTGGTCCCTCCCACTCTTCCAACCATCAAAGAGTGCTTACAACAGGTCAGTGACAATATAAAGCCTCATCAGATCATAAGTGGGTTACTTGTGCACTGCAACCAACTCTGACAAAGTACAGGTAGACAAGCTTGTCTTTCCAATATTCCTCCAGGAAAGTTTGATGATCCCAGCTCAGTTCTTTACCCCCCCTGGTATTTCTGCATGCCAAGGGGGTCATGGAACATGAAAATCCTATAGGAGGTCACTCAGCCTAGTGCAGGACCCCGCCCCTCCCCCCCTCCTGCCTTATATGGTAATTTTATCGCGTCATGTGATGTGATTAGATTAGATATCATACCAAATATGGACAACATACTAAGTTACAGTCAGATACTGTCCATACAAGCCTTGGTACAAGCCTGCTAATTCTGTTCACACTTGATTTGTGTTTACAACTGATCAATTCCATCATGTGACCTGACTCATCACATTGTGTTATCCTCTGTAACTGGCCTCTGTAAGAACTATGCTGAATGCAAGCCCTAAGAGTGTATGGACAGGACTGGCTTGTTAGAAAACCCTACCAAGATAAACCCTTTGGCTATGCCCTCTGCTGGATTGTGGGTTTAGGCAAAGGTATCGGTGAAGCCTCAGTGAGGTGAGGGCCAATACCTATTTAGAGAGTAGTCAGAGAGAATTGAGTGTTGAGCATAATCCAAGTTGATTTCTTAACTGAAGTATACAACACTGTACTGGGCTTATATACTAAAGGCCATGCTATCTACTTTAGTCAATAATAAAGGGATATTGAAAGGGACCATTTATGAATGTTAGTAAGAAGAATGAATGCAAGGATATCAACAGAACAAAGAATAGATATAATGAGAACAAGGGCCTTTTAAGGGCTAGTCAATTAGTCTAAGTGCATGGATGTAACAGCCTCAGTGTGCTACAGGGAGTTTTTTTAGCTACAAAAGGTGGTTTTAAGCTTCAATTAATGTAAATACATATCTCTGGAGCAGTTGGAGACCAAGGTCACATTAGAAATTTCAGCAACCTTTGGAGACCCCCCCTCCTACCCCACATGTGGGATTTTGATCCCATGACCCCCTTGATGGGTGCAGCTGAATGTCAATATTTAGCTACAAAAGGTGGTTTTAAGCTTCAATTAATGTAAATATATGTCTCTGGAGCAGTTGGAGACCAAGGTCACATTAGAAATTTTGGCGACCTTTGGAGACCCCCCCCCTCCTACCTCATGTGCAGGATTTTGATCCCATGACCCCCTTGATGGGTGCAGCTGAATGTCAATACTGTATCTAGTAGGTTTCACTTTAAGCAGCTGCCAACTGACAGTACTGGTGCTGGCTTCCTTTATATCCAGGGAGTTAACACCCAAATCTCATGCTATGTTTGCTGCCTGGTTGAAGTACTGACCAGTTCTCATCTTATGCCTGAACTTTTCATCCTTGCTAGCCAAACCAAACCATGGCAAGGTGCTCCTGGGAGCAGAGTTCACTGCTCAGAACACCAGAAACACACTGGAAATTCAAGCAAAAGAAACCAAACACTTGCATGAAGAAATGCTTTCATTTTTGGGGAATACAGTAGGAAATGATGAGGTAGAGGTGTCTCAAAGGCTATAGAGAGTGCATCCTGGCAAGGTCTTGTGTTCAATGACCTGCTTCTTTTGGAACTGGTGGAGATCAATTTACATTTTAAGTTCCAGGCTCTGGATCACCAGCAAAGGATAGGAACAGCATATCAGGAACAATAGGACTCAGATCTGATGCTCATGAATCATTTGCCATTCCATCTCTTTCTGCTGCAAACCATGGAATTGCTAGTTTCTCTCCCTGAGAACGTGCTCATTACCTGTTTGCAATATCATGAGTCATGGCCAAGTGGAAGTCAGTCAATCCTAGTGGGTTAATTGTTCAAACATTGCAACAAGAATGGTCTCCAGACAAAGTTGCTGAACTGGAGCTTGAAATAGCCAGAACATACACTCAGCTCTTTCACAAATCATTCTGATGAGTAGCTATCCTTTGCTGCCTTTCAAGCATGGCCATGCAACACCTCCCACCAATGCAGTGACATCACCAACTCAAGTTGGCTCCATACCTAGCCAACTGACCAACCATGCTGGTAAATGTGCATGAACCATTATAATTACCATCCTTTGTAAGTGTTGAACTGCCTGTTCTTTCCTAAGCTAACCCTCAGTCAGTTGTTACAGTAATTTCTCAAAATGATAGTTGCTTATGCATGCTTTATCATAGACTTTAGAAGCATAAAACAAAGTGCTCAACAAGGTCACAACAGAATCAAACACTACTCTATGGCTTGCCCACATACCAAAGCAATCATATCACACACCCAGCCTTTGTTCACATTGGAACTCACACCAATGCTACCTCATCATCATGCTTGTTTGCAAAAAATTGCACCAGTGGCTGTTATTGGATTCCCAGGTTATGCTCAACACCATAACCTTCTTTATCAACCTCCCTTGAGGAACCCCAGTCAACCAGCACCTCTGGTGAGAGATGAGGAACATGAGTTTGAAGAAAATGTGCATGTAGTGGACACAGACACATCAATGTTGATATACACCATAGCTGAAGGTGACAAAGACAGTATGTCACATACATGATGTTGGAAAACTGTGCAGTGGAAATGATGGCAAGAAGAAGTGATCCCTGCCGCAATCCAGCCATTCATGCACCTTTGGGAGAGCACACAGTCATTATGACTTAGTCTGACACACCCTGATTGCTATGATTGCAGATGTGAGCAGGGATATACTCTTCAAATCAAAATTGTCCATTTCTCTGATGTTGAAGAGATTACACTCCATCAATGCAACCTCCATCCCATTGGGATACAACTGATTCAATGTGGGCTGTTTCCATGCACTCCAGTTCTACCTGTAGACATGAAGGTCCTCAAATTTGGACAAAAACTTTTTCTCCCAATGTTACTGCAGTATTGTTGGCTGGATGATCTGTCAACGAAATGAGATGTGTCCCAGACACTAGTGAGAGACAGATAAGTCTAAGGGGCTCCAGATTGTCACATGATAAAATTGTTTAGCAGGTTTCTTGGTCAGAAGGCACAAATAGGGCAGCAGACAACCCACCTCTACCTTCCCAATACCCAACCTCACCCAATCCAGACCTGGAGGAACCATGGGACCAGTCTAGAACACTTATCTTGGGAATTACAACCCAAGATAGCAGCTGTTTCCCAAAGACTAATGTTTATTACACATCTTCACACCAAGCCCATGCAATGATGCTGTATTAGGGTCAAGAATGACTCTGAGATATGGGTAACTCCTCAGATTAATTAATTAATTCATTCAGACAGGATCTCTGACTCACTAATCTTGGGATCTTGGGATCTTGTCACCAATCTTAGGATCTTGTCTTAATCTCACAGGATCTGATCTCTGACTGGAATATTGACTCACAAATCTAGGAACTCATCTTTGACTCAAGCACAGAGTCAAGACTGACTCAGAATTAAATCTAGTCAGAGATGAGTGAGTCAAATTGGCTAAATTTAGATTGTACCATTAGTATATAAACCCTGTAGCTCACCAGCTAATATCAAGTTTTCCCCCCATCACTGGCTTGAAGCTAAACTCACTAAAGAGTTCCTTCTTGATTTGACTGGACTTTGGAAGACCCAGGGGCTTTGTTTGTCACAAAGTTCAAGTCGTTTGTATTGACACTGTCAGGCATCCACTAGAACCACATCTTACATAATATAACCTGCTGCCTTTGGGGACTCCATCATGAACCTAGCATGCCTTCAGGATGATAGCTAAAGAGATCTTGCACTTAGAGGACACTCTGAGTGGTAGAAGTGGGAGAAAAGACTAATATCAAGACTAAGGGAATACATCAATAGTACCCCTACTTATATACACAGCTATAGATAAGCCTCCTGACTAATAGATATGGATGGAGAATAAAAGAAGTGGCTGGAACATGAATGATATAGGAACCAAAGGCCAATTTGGTACGAATCAGCACTGCCCACTACCTCTCATTGCTAAAACTTAACATAGACATCATAGACTGTCTAATTCGTATTACACCATTGCAAGACAACAGCTACTCAAGCAGATCCCACCATTCACCCACGTATAATCAGTGGCTTGCATAATCACCTGCAACAGATCCTCCGTTGCATTGTCATCATCAGCTCCCCATGCGTAGAAAAAACTTCCTTCGGTGTCATTTACCTGTCTGCACCGCCTTGGACAGGCATGACCCTTTGTCGGCTCTGGGGATATGTAGGCTGTCGACAACTTGTATTCTCTGTCGTTCAAAGCTGATGTTAGTGTGAGGCGTTCATTGCCTGTTAGAAAATTCTTGAACTTCTGTCCTCCAATGCAAATCTTTTCGTTGAGGGTGTGTGTCAGGAAGAACATGAAACATGCGGTTCATGTGAAGCCACTCACGAAGGCTGTCATGCTTTGTTCAACGACAAAGGGGAATATGGTTGCATGATTTGTTCTGTATACTTTGATGGCAATGTTTCTGTCTTCATACTAATATTCATCAGTAGTGTTGTAGTGTTTGGTGGTTGACATACATCCAAGTGTTGTACCATCACAATGCAGTCGCAGGCACTCCCTGCCTGTAAGAATCTTCCTACATTTGTTTTTGTGCTGATGTTGATCCTGTCATCAGCAAAACCGTTGAAGAAATCGAGGATGTTCGGGATCCATTGCAATGAGATCACCACTTCCAGACATTGTATGTTTGGTACCGATTCATCGGCTTCTACTCTTTCCTTCTGCAGATCTGTGCTGTTGCCATTGAGGAAATCAATGAATGCGAGACCTGTATAAACACCTCCAAGGCGATGAACTAAATCAATGAATTTGTCTACCTTGTGGTCGAGGTAGAGGGAGATGATTCTAGCAATGCGCAATCACAGCTCGTTGTTGACTGCTCTTTGCAGGAGTCTGTTAGATGCGGCAAGGGTCATTAGAATTGAAACTGGTAAGGATGCACAGATGGTGCCGACTATCTCGATGGATGCGATGATTCCGATTTTGTTTGCATTGGTTATTGTTTGTGGCCTATAGGCAATTCTGAACAGAGATGGCTGACTTTGTACATAGCTGTCACTTATGGTCAAAAACTGTAGAGCTGAGCAATGAACACCTACCATGAAAGAGAGTATGTTGCAACACTGCCGTCATCATCCCAGATTGATCTGATGTTATTGAGAGGGTCTGTTGCGAAGACCAAGACTGGCCCATACCAACCACGAACATTGTCGCATACAATCAAGGTGAAGCCTCTGTTCATCGGTAGGTTTGTGTAGTCAGCTTGGTTCAAGTAACACAAGATGTAGGATGATTTATCACTGTTTGATCCAGTGCAGGGAACTTCAAGTGCATCAGTGTCAAGATAGTAAGAATCAGGCGTGTTAATGCCAGTGAGCACGGTACATCTATCAAAGTCTTGGTACCACGTTGGGTATGCAAAGCCAATACTGTTAATATTGACAATGTGCCAGTGCATACATTCTATGCCCCAATATAATACATGGATGGTGACAGTGGAATCGTCATTGGTGGCTGTAATGATTTTTTCACCTTGCACCACATCACACAGTGGGTTGCAGATTTCAGAGGTCATTTTTTGGGTGGTGAGGAGCAATCGTGCATTGGGTTCTGTATATAGGTATCTTTGCTTTTCAAAAGGGGCAAATTGGATGCTGTGTATGAAGGCAATGTGTTGATATTCAGACAGTAAGCGAAACAAATGGATGTCGGTTATGAAGTGAATCATGCGGTCCCAAACAATAACAAATTGATCACATTAAAATGTAGGCGAGTATGGACCGAATGCAACACGTGTTTTAAGTTACAAAGGTAATCAATCTTTTATTTTGTGGACTAATCTCTGATAGTGGTGTGAGAAATTCATAGAAAGGTTGAGAAAGGTTGTGAAGAGAGGAGTCAATTTTGTTCTGACTTGCAAAGGTTGTTTTTATGGTCAGATTGTGCGTTTCTTTTTGCTGGGAGTGACATCCAAGCTTGCCAAAAGGGTGTCTTCAAACACTCGACCCTTTCCCTTTCTGCCTCCCCCCAAACCACCTCCTGGAGGACCAGGTGGTGCACCAGAGCCTACACCCGAAGCATCTCCTTCTTCACCATCGTCAATGTCTGGAAAGAAGCGAATTGTGAGAGGTGTGACTTCATCTGGTGATTCAGCGCAAATTTTAACGAAATGTACTTGCAGCTGGTGCAGCTTTTTGAACAAGCGTTATTGATGTTTTATAGAGAATTCAAACATACTTTGCGATGTTTCTCATCATTGTAAATCCAACAGATGAGATCAGCATTGAGCATGATAAGCATGCCTGGGCAGAGGTAACACCAGAGTTGGTCTGTAGGTATGAGATTGCTTTCTGTGTCATAAATGGGGAGCTGACGCAGACGAGAGTATTGATGGCTGAAGATTTTCCCTCCGTAGTCAGGCTGGATGGTAGGAGGATAAGTCGAATCGAGAGTTCGTCTGGGAACGGTTCCATTTCCGCTGGAATTAGAGCCACTCAGGGTTGGCGGCGGGGTCGGAAACCCATTATTGGAAGTTGAACTCTTTTCATCGTTTGTGCTCGCGGAAGCATTGCTAGCAGCTGTTTTCGTGGTTTTGTCGGGTTGTCCCTTTCTGCATATGAATTTATTACTGTTTGTTTTTTTGGGTGAATCGATGTTGGTTGTTTTCGCATTGCCTTGGAAGGTGCTGAGTGTGCCTTTCTGGTAATGAGGCTAACTTACGACGACGTAGCGTGGCAACGCAAATCTCATTGTGATGTACATTCCTTGTTCTTCAGCGCCTGCAGCTGGATCATTGAACACGGTTTCCTTGATGTCATATTCCTACAGGTTTTAAGCTAGAAGTCTTGTTCAAGAAAAGACCGGCTCACTGGTTCGTTCCTTTCAGCTCAGATTTGCTTGTCCTCTTCTACGACAATGTTGAGGAGAGACACTTGATCTTTGTACATCTCTATCAGTTCCTCAGGGGCATCACTTGGCGGGTGAATAGTAACAATGTTCCAAATTTTGGTATGATTGTTGATGATGTTTTGCTTTGAGATGTAAGCAATTTTCTTCCGACAAATATTTAGGCTTACATTTCTGGCTGTGCCAACGTAATGGTTCTCTAGCTCCTAGTGCAGTTCCAAAACTTGCCTTGGCAACTTCTCCAAAAAAGACTATGTGCAAAGGTGTGTCGCGTGTCTTGTGATACATCAGATGCTTGCCAAAGTTTGCAGGAAATGCCTTCATATCGGGACCATATTCCATGAAAGCTGCCACTCTAGCAGCAATCACTGGATCTTGTTTCCATGTCTCCAAAGCACTGAGCAGTTTGGGGTAAGCCCCGTCGAGCATGCACCGACTGAGATACAA
This sequence comes from Megacollybia marginata, assembly GCA_003313965.1. NCBI lineage: Eukaryota > Fungi > Basidiomycota > Agaricomycetes > Agaricales > Porotheleaceae > Megacollybia > Megacollybia marginata. The sequence goes on along the minus strand of QLOY01000044.1, from coordinate 33,240 downwards.
GTGAGCTTCAATTTCCCAGGCAGGTGAGCCAGGAGCCCTATCGTTGTTGATTTTGGCTGATGGTAGCAATGTGATTGTTTTGTCTGTATCCATAGCAGCATCACTGTCATTAGTCACTGTGTTTGAAGTGGAAGTTATAGTTTCGTCAGGAACATCGGCATATTCCAAAGGGGGGGGGAGATGATTCCAATCCAGATGCCTGTATGGGAGTTGCTGTTGCTGTTGTCTGGCAATTGGATGCATGAGTTTTGGGAGGCATGATCACTGTATACGATGTCAATGATGAGATGTGATCATTAGGTAGAAATAGCAAATGATTAAGTATGATTTTTTTTTCCATTTGTTGGAACAGACTGATGTGACACTGATGATAAGAGCTCAGTGGCAGATGTAATATGATCGCAAGTATGCAAGAAGTGTGCGCTTTTAAGGCTGTTGGAACGTCGAGCTCCGGGTAACACTTGCTAAATCCAGACTCAGCCACAAATGGTCTGAAATATGGTGTGTTGCACCATCGTTATTAGGTTACTTATGACCCTGAACCACAGCACTGAATGCAGATGCTTGGCATTCAGATGGAGTTTTTGCAACACGGCATTAGGGGTTTAGCAGCAATCGGGTTTCCGCTTGGAGCATCTGTTGCAAAGAAAAATTTTTTGTTTGAGAATCCATGTGGTAGCAGCATAATGTGATTGTAAGAGAGTTGGGTTGGTTGATGAATCTGTGTTTCAGCCACAGGGGGGATTCGCTTGAGAAGCAAGGACCTTCTGTGGATCACTTCTGATTCAGAGGATTTGCATGCCGGCATGGCTAACCTTATTTACTATCAATAGACATATGGACAAATGTACTAGATACGAGATGAGAAGAAAGTAGCTACGATGTTGTAGCCTTCATCCCCTTTCCATTCCACGAAGTTATACCCAGCGTCTTTCGATTTGATCCAGTTTTCGATGATGTCTTTTAGTGTATAATTAACAACCGGTCTGGAGTTGATAGGTGCACGACAGGTTGGGCATTCGATTTGACTGTTGTCATTGATGTTTTGTTGCAGCAGAAGTTTGATGGTATCAAGATGGCAGAAGGAGTGTCTGCATCCCAGACTTCGAAATATGAGCAGAGTAATCAAATGAAGGTGTTGCTTACCAGATAGGGTGATACATTACTTAGTAGCAGATCGAACACAAAAATGGTTGTGGTGCATGTTTGGAATGATCTTGTACAGTAGTCAAATCATCTACAAAACCCTCAGACACACAGAGATGAACGCACCATTGGCAGGTACATCAATCTGAATAGGGTCCTCAGCATTGTTACCTTTGTGTTTGAGATATTCCAAGTTTTTGAGGTATCTGGTTGCTTTTTTGCGAGTTCCAGGAGGCAGTGGACCCTTCAGTCTAGTGTAACACTTGTGCACTCTGCTGTCTAGACGTCTGCTCAGAAATAAATAGGTATCACAACACAATGCTTACTTGACCTTGCCACAAACAGCGGCATGAAGAAAGAAAACAAATGCAAGATTGTTAGGCCAGGTCCCCAACTCTGTTAGTTTTGCAATGTGTTTACATGGGAACGCAGCGCGAAGCTGAAACTGTCGCAGATGGACTAGTTCACATCATAGTCACTTAACTTAAGGTACAAAGTGGAGTGCTGATCATCAGATTCAATAATTACAAAATCTTAAACAAATGCTAACTTTTTCCTATCCATCGAGCAGCCAAAATCTTCTGTGTCCCAAGGTGTTTCGTCATCTCATTGAGGACCAGCCTAATGACTACAGAGGCATTGGACGGAGGCATATTGAGAGCGAGTGGTTTAAAAAGAAATGTGACTTTTGGGGTTGTGCTGTTGCATAGCCCTTCCAGTCTGTTCATCACAGCTCTCATGATTTCATCAAGCACGCTGCCTACATGAAAAATGATAACCAGGTGGTGCATCTTATCAGTGGTCGGCACGGACTGCAAGGTCAACCAAGTCTGTTCTTGGTTACCCCACTCTGTACTCAGTGTAAGGTGCGTGAGCTGAATCGCTGATATCAGGGAGATCAGATCTAGAGGTCGTTATTGAGACAATCACCCAAAATATAATATTGTACCAATTATTGTTGTGTGTAGCTGGTTAAGATGGTGCTGGCAACAGGACAGGAACATAGTAGCAGCTTTACCATCTCTGATATGGGGCAGAAGCTTCAAATGCTTGAGATCAGTGAGATCCACCGATACCATTAGAAGTTCCCAAAATCGCTCTGTTAGCTGGTGTTGGGGTGTTTGAACTTTGAATCAACAGAGACGTAGGCCGAGGTTTCAGAGATGAAGAACAATCATTGGCCCACATCCCCTTCCATTGTTGTATACGCGCACAATGATAGTGCTGGTCGTCTCCGAAGAGTGTCCTGTTCGAGAATTGTAGCAACCTAACCCCAGTGCAACTGAGGAGGATGATAGGCAGTGATGTGTAGTCCCAACTGCAGTTGAAGAAAGTCAGAATGCAGATTCTGTGGTGAATCGGAAGTAATGAGAGCAGCCCACCAAAAAGGCAGACCTGCCAAATTGAAGTGACCGCAATTAAATTTGTGCATGTCAATAGAATGTACTGAATAAGCAGGGAAACATGCTCATCAGCGTCGTTGGCTACAGCAGTGGTGCCTCGGAAACAGCAGGAACAGATGTATTGTGCAAGCAGACATTTGCCTGTAAATAATGCAATGCATTGGGAGAATGATAGGCCTTTGAGGACGGTTATATGCCTGTAAATGTAATTTCGAGAGCATAACTCCCAAATTGTGCACACTACAGAGCAGGCAACGAAGTCAGAGGGCGGTAAAAAACTGAAAATGACTGGCAGTAAATCCAGCAACAGAATGACTGCTGCACAATTGTCGTCATTGCATCATTGGTCGACATGGGGTATAGTAGGATGTAACCGCATGGAACACATTCTATTTTGTTCTTGGCGATATCATTGTCAGTCAGTATCCAATGCAGATAGGTTATAAGGTGGATGATAAGCATGGGGTTTCTAATAACAGAAACCTGAAGGAGGATTTGAAACACAGGGATTACAGTTATTGATTGCAGGTGGCTTGTCGGCCAAGAGGTGTGAATAGGGGCATGAAAACTTGGGAGTTGGATCCGCGGATACAGAATTACAGAAAGGCACAAGGTGTAGAGCCAATGAGGATGTTGAAACATTGAAAGGGCATACTTTTTTTGAACTTGCATCGACTGTGTTTCCAGAAGTAAAGACTGGATGTCAGATCTGCAGAAACGGATCATTGATAGGAAGCAAGAATAAATCTGAAGTGAATGTGTGATGCTGGTTTGTTGTTTGCCAGCAGACATAGTGATAAAGGTGGCTGGGGGTTTTGTACGAATAAAGGCTGACATTGCAGCACGTGTCTGAATTGGCATCCTATTTTTGTCTTTGCCGAACAAATTGGGTCTGCTTGTTTCTGTGCATCTCCTCTTAAACATTTTCAGCCTTGGCACAGATTCGGAAGAGAGAGAGAGAACTTACCTTCACGACCCTGAGTCCTCTGACACTTAGAGCAGAGAAGGGTGCTAGTATCAGGAGAAAAAGTTCGGAGTTGAGTAGCAACTGTGTGTTGGCATTGTAAAACGCTATTCAGGTTGCTGTTCTGTAGATCAAGCACAGCATCTTCACTGCTGAGGATTTCATCAAGTCTGAGGTCAGCTAGTTCCTTCGCAGCTTTATGGGCAAGATCTCCATCCCCATGTTGAGCAAGTGTTCAAAGTTCAAGTAGCTGTTGCCTTTTTAACTCATCCCGTACATCTTCTTGGAGATTACAGGATATTTTGAAACATTGAAACGGTCATAGTACCATCAAACCTTGCAACGACTTTACTCTGGATATCATCACATAGGGTGATTCAGAACTGGAGCAAGATTGCAAATCGACAACAACATTATCCAGGGACAACCCCTGAGACTTATGTGCGGTCACAGAGAAGGCAGGCTGAATAGGAAGTTGTGTGCATTTTATCTTACATTTCTTCTTTGAGTGAGGATGGATGAATACCATGTCTGTTTCGTCTTGTAAGGTGACAGCTTGGTTCTTCTCGAGTCCAGGTAAAGGGTCTCCCACTATGTGCTCAGATGTAATTACACAGGATGTAGCATGTCGGAAACCCTCAGCATCTGTCCAATATTCAACAGATCTAAGGTTACCGATTGTACCGTTAACAATTCCATTGGAGACATCAAAATTGGTCATGGCATCCCAACCACTAGCGGAATACGACCAAGTTGATTGTTCATAATATTAGAGCTGAGGGATTGAAGATGAGTTTTCAACACAGGATCATGAATTATTTCCCCACAGTGGCGATCGGTACTGTAGTACCAATACAGGTGCTGTTTGGTCTGCCATGCAAAAGCCTCGGTTGCGGCTATATTTAAAGCATCCTTGGTTGCATTTTCTGATACAATGATAGGAGTGTTGTACCATCTGGATATATCTTCTTCAGATGCCAGATGTTTCGCTAATCAGCTGTTCAGGAAAGTATAATCATCTGACGTGCACTTGCCTTCACGCAAGCGGCTCAGTAAAGATATTAATGCCTCAGCACCAGACCCTCGTTGATGTTCGACTGTTTGGAGAATGATGACATTCCTGATTGACATCCAAAGAAGCTTACCATATATGCCGTGAAGATTGGCCTTTTCCATTGTTGTCTGTTTACTTGTGCCAAATTTAGCATACAGCCTTGTTTCACTGACAGGCGGAAGTTGGCAAAAATCACCAGCGAAGATAATATTGATTCCACCAAATGGTGAGGCACACTCTTTTGCAATTGTTAAAGCTAGGTCACCTCATGCTGTAGTATTTTTACAAAAAAGCCTGATAAGTTATTGAACACGTTTTGCAAAAAAAACCAGATAGCTCAAGCAGGCTCCTCAGACCAGCCAAATTATACTGGCATGCACCCTTGGCCCCAGATGGCTTCTTGGCACAAGATATGGCATACACAGCAACTAACTACAAATATAGAGGGACCAGCAAGACTGGCACCTCATGCAAACAAACAACATCTAAAAATACTCCTCCTCCTCCTCATCCACTGGCATTTCTGCCCCATCACATTCATCCAACTGACCAAGACCTTCCATATCCCACTCTTTCTCAAACTGCATGGCCAGATTGTGGAGTATAGCTGCCTGGCGAGCTGCATACGCCTTGGCACCTTCTGCCCTCAAACCAACAAACCCTTGGGTCTGCCCACACATCTCCCACTGGTCTGCCTTCCAGCGTAATGCTGCAATGGTGTGTCGCATCTCTTCGTCCAATATAACCAGCTCTTCTCGCCAGCAGTGTACTCAGGCATAGGCCCTACACCACTCTAATCGTCAACCTGTAACCAATCAGCAACAAGCAGAAAGAACACAATTGAGTCACCAAGATACAGAGCTTTGTCTGTTGTAAAACCAGCCGCATCTCCACCCAACCAAATCCAGGACACTACCTGTGTGTTAGTGGAAGGGCTGTCCATCTCCCCCTTCTTCCTCTTCAGACCCTTCTTCTTCTGGGTGTGTAAACAATGAACATCTGAATCCAAAAGCTCCTGCCAGCCTGCTTTGGCTTCACCCACCAACTGAACCTTGGCCTTATGCACTACACGATACCTGGCTGCAATCAACTCAATCTTGCAATCGTTATTGGTCAACAAGCTTCGAGTTCTTGTTGTGGCCCCCTGATGCCTGCTGTGAAGACTCTTGTAGGTCATTAGCTGCGATTTGACAATGAGTTGGTTCCATAACTGGTCTAGGCTGCTGCTGCACTGAGCATCACACAGGCGCAACTCAGCCTCATCCAACCCTTTCACAACGGACTCTTGACAGGAGGAGGAAAGTCAGAAGGGAAGATAACCGGGATTTGGTGCGCTTGAAGAGGGGGTAGACAGTTATTAGCTGACTCCCTAGCCTTGGTATGTGCAGCTGCATGTGATGCCAAAGTGACAGACACTCCAGGAATGTAGACAGCCTGTGCTTCTCATAGGGCATTGATATGTCTAGCCAAACGATTTTGACGCGTCTGGACATCAGCCAACTGTTTAGAGGTAGCATGTGGGCCCAGAGCCTTGGCATCAAGGGCAATATGACGCCTGGACAGCTCAGTTAGTAACGCTTTCTGAATTAGTTGAACAGAAACGCACCCTATGTCCTCCAGCTCCAACTCCAATGTGACCACCAGATACTCACTTGCAGACATTTTGACATGGCCCCGCATCGAACCAGCCTGCGCTTCTTTCTGCGCCAGCTCTAAGTGAACGTCATGAATCGTTAAACCTTATGTTGCATTAAGTGCCTGTCTAAGCCAAAAAAAACCACGTACCGGTACTGAACTCGGCATAAGGGTTTTCTGCATTCATCAGATCCCTTTCATAGGCCTCCACAGTCTTCTTCCATTCTTCAACATGCTCCAATTGGCTCTCTGAGAAGGATTGGAATGATTCTGTCTGGTGTGCAAGCTCTCGAACCGCAGCTAAGCAATGCTTCTTCAAGAGCTTCCCTGAAGGTGCATTAACAGTGATCAAAGAGCTGAACAAAAAACATGCCTAGACCGCAAAGCTTAACCCAGTTCCAGTGCCTCCAATGATCATCCAACATGTCATGCCGGTGACCAGGTCCCATCTCCTGTGTGCTAGTTGCAACAGGTCCCATGTTGGCCCATGTTCTCTCAATTCCCTCACCGTCGGTTTGTCCAGAACCCAAAAGATAGTTTAAAGAAAACTTTGATTGGCAGTGTGGGAGGTGGCCATGGATATGGAGTTTCGGTATCGCAAAAAACCAATGTGCAGGATCAACAGTAAATTGAAGGAAGGAGGGTAGTCGACCAAGTCGGGAGGCAAAATGTATGCAGGTTTGGCAGGTGATGTCATATGAGAAAAGGGTTGGGAGGAGCCAGTTGACGTGGCAATGTTGTGAAGTGATGGCATAATCCGAATTGCTGAATCTCCCGGAAAGTTGAATCAAGATCACACACAAAGACTACTCACTTTTCCCCTGCTTGTAAATCGCCAGCTCCGTTTGGTGTCACCATCTCATGCCTTGAACAGATAGTTATCCCTACACCAGTTACCGCATACCCTGCATGAAATTTTATATTTGCATGATCCAACGCTGCTAAACCTGAGCATGTACTTATCTGGAACAAGGTAAGCAACGTGATAGCTGATATGTAACACGGTTCACCTCATCCTGATCTCTGAGCATAGCAGTGAATTCCTTATACGGCTCGTCCTCTACAAAATACAACCAACCAGTACCAAGACCAGGGTCCTTTTCATCATTGGATATTAACTTTCTTTTGAGACAGAAGCAGGCATCGTATGCACGGGTCAACCAGTATTTAAAGCTGTACAAGTCATTAATAGCTGCTTGGAAAAAGAAGCATGCCTACCTGTTTGGAGATGTCCTTACTTGTTCTTCCCAATTCTCAGGTAGGTTTACACCTGGCTGAGGACAAGCAGGACAAAGTACTGCTAGTTCCCCACTTCGAGTTTCTGCAACCGGACGAACAGGGTCGTTACCTCTGCCAGCCCTCTTCAGCATCTTCAGGTGCCTCCATTGTCACACCATCGAGATAAACGAACGGTAATGATTCTTTTCTAGGTTAGAAAAGATATGATGGGTCAGAAGCACTCACAGCAACAACCAGACCGGTGTTATCGGTCAATTGCTCTAGTGCTGCGTAAAAATCATATGCGGTTACCTTCCCAGTCAATGTCACGATGTGAAACATTTCCAAGCAACAAAAGGTTGCACAAGTGCGGGGTTCAATTGGCATCACTGGATACCAGCTGCTGGACATCAGTTGAGAGCGTTCCAGAGGAGAACCAGGGCAGGAACAAAATTGAACAGAAACGGAATGTAGCCCATTGGTGTGAATAATTGTGAATGAAGAGACAGCTGTCTTCAGGTATGGGCAACATGCTCCATGATGGAGCTCTAGGCCTAGGTTGCTCAAGGTATCCTTTTCAAAGTACAAGCTGTTCCAGCACTAGAAAAGTTAATTCAATACCAAACCAAGGTTAAAACTAACACGCCTCAATGCGATGGAGGGGGTTTTGTCGATGTTCATCCAGGCAACAAGCTTCACAGAGAACCCTGTCCCCTAGACAATCACGGCAATGATAAACGGCCCTATTCTCCCTCATACAGCCATGGCAAACTGTCGAAGATTTACCACGACTTTCTCCCTCAATCAAAGTGCCCAGGTATTTATTGCGGAAAGGGATCCATTGCAGCAAAGGTTGGTCCTATGCCCTGTTAGTAAAGACGTGACAGGAAATTGACCCAAATACATACCGACGATATATAGCATCGCGGCAAGATTTTGCTCTCGTCTAGCAAGCTCTGTGGCACATCAAAACTATCATCAAAACTTGCTGAGAAATCCCAACAGTCGCTGTCATTGTCCAACTGGTTCTGGTGTTGCTTCTTCCTGACTGGCAAAGGCAAATCCACAGTTGCAATTGATGTATTGAGGCGGCGACCATCTGAAGCAACAGAAACTGTATTGTAGGCGGTCAATCCTGGAAGAGACACCTGTCTCCTGAGATCGGTTAAGACAAACTGGTTCAGCCCTGCAGCAAAATAGCTCGGAGCCATCTTGATCATGTGCGACTAAACTTGCAAAACTATACTAAGTACTACTTAGTAAACACATTTCAAAAAACCTAATTCTGCAGTAACCATTCTTTAGCTGTCTCTACTGTATCACAAAGCTCTAATTTCAGGGCCCATCCATTAGCTTCTGCTTGATCAGTTAGCTCCGTCACATCCGACCTAACAAGCAAGGTAAGTTAGGTTCAGTTGAATAGACTGACTAACCAGCAGGTGAATACAGATCGCTTCCCGTTACATACAACGGCATAATACTGACACTCTGCATTGGAGAAGTTGAATGACGCAGAGGCTTCACAAGCCCTAGAAGATGCAGAGAAGGACGGTTTCGTCACGGTATGTTTTACAGGGGTGCGCGGGAACTGTGTGGAGTGTGGGGAGGGCATATTACAAACCTTGGCCAGAATGGGAGCGTCTTGAGATGGAGGCATTGCAACCGTACAACAGGTATGGCTTTGCACACAATACTCTTTCCATGAATTGACAGCAGCTTGCCATGACCTACATTTCTTGTAACTGGCGCCTGAGTACCCATTGATCTCTGCTTGACAAGCCACCCTGTCCCGTGAGCCTTAGCGCCAACGGGATTATACACTCACCATTTGGTATAAACACCAGGCTGTCTACCTTCATACACCACATAGAGCGGTGGTAGGGACTTATCATCTAATCCAACATGTTGGCCAGCTGGAAAATAGGGAGGAGTGCATGGATTGTGGCAGTGATGCAGAGAGTTAATGGCCAAGCCATCTAACCTATCAGCCAGACCATCTGGTGAGTTACAGATAGTGTTGTCTATTTGTGTTGTGGATAATAAGGCATAAAAATAATTTGGGCACCTACCTTGCTGCGTGTTCATAGTCAAAAAGCACTGTGACACGTGATCATTGCTAGTGTTTGCTAGCCAGTACCTGCATCGACCAGAATGTTGCAAGCAAGATACTGAATACCATAAAGTAGTGTTAGTTCTATTTTATCATTCAAAACCGATAATACCGATAATACTGATAATAGACTTGGTGTGGATTTCGAGTGAGTATAGGTGTCGACTAAAGTTGATCAAGTTGTCTAAATTGAGACAGACAGAGAGGGATCGCCAGAGAGAAAGAGGACATACCAGGCACGTACAGCAGTACTGAACAATATCCATGGTTCCCTGCTTGATTGAGGTGAACCTACAGGGTGGATCACAACTTAGAAGGCGGTGATTGTGACATAGGACCGGGCTGGAAGCTGGGTGTTTTTACACTTTTTCACTTTCATAACCCTTGTGCTGGTTTTCATATGAATGAAAGAAATATATTAGAATATGTAAAATCATGAAGGGCTAAGGCATCTGTGAGTCCGATGGGCTGCTATCACCTCTACAAAGTTGCATTTGCAGTTAGACGCCCATAAAGCGCCTGTTTCCTGTAACCTCTCTGAGCCTCCAGTGGGTCAAGCCATAAGGGAAAAAGCGGATTCATAGCCATTACTCTACAACTGTATCAATTCGTTGAAATAAGGCAAGGTGTTCAGCCCAATGCGTCTCTTTCTCCCACTTTCAGTCTTCTCAGTCCTTCGCTGTTGCATTAGCCTCCCATTCCCTGTCAGTTTGAAACCCGTTGTAGACCCAGCGAAAATATGCCACTGGGGGTCCAAGAGGTTACTAAATACCGACGCTCCCCTGCTTGGATGGGTGTGTTGGAGTGAGGGACAAGGGCAGAAGGTATAAACAGGCTAGATCCTGGAGGAAACTCAATAACTAAGCCCAGGTTCCAGAGAACTATATGGCCAGAGTGGGTCACATCAAAATTTCCCCAAGCAGAAATTACACACCACCCGCTGGCTCTATTACCGGCGTCAAGGTGGATTTTACAAACGGTTCTGGGGCCGAAGTTAACGGTTGTGCAGGTGAAGATGCTGTTTGCTACTGCTTTGATGAGGTTGGGGTGATTTCCATGAAGCTTCGCTTGTGTAGACTGATATTCCCAGAACATAGGCAGGTTCATAGCCTCCATGACTTCTACAGTGGTTGTTAGTAACAGAGGCCTTCGGCTAGGACAACTCACTGTTTTGGTAGCCGGAAACGCGAGCAAAAGCACAGCATTTGGTAACAGAGTTGACTGCTGCAGCCTCCTTTTTGGAAAGCTTCATATTTCCCACCGCCTTTGCCCCTCCACCAAAGTATGGTCCCTGAGTGAGCGCTACAAAACTGCTGCATTGGCAGGCACCTCTCTACCTGTTTCAACCAACTGGCGACTGGCCTCAATGGCCGAAACCATTTCTTCCTTGATGCTCTCCCAACCAATTGGATCTCGAGGAGATCCGGCCAGTAGGACAAGAAGGTGGCCCTCCTTGTCTAGAATCAGATGGCTTTAAACACCATCCCATTTTATGTATCGCATCTCGCTGGCCAGAAGCTTGCTCATGCTGGTTATCGAAATGCCATTTAGGGCCAGACCATGCAGTAGCTGAAGTGGGTATTTGCACAGAATCTACACCCCTCAGAACCTCTGCAAGGCATTCAGCTTTGTTCCTTTGTTTGTGAGCCAATTCTTTGAGGCCAGCTTGGGTTTCCTGTTGATGTGCTCTTTTAGCATGGCGTCAATCTTGAGATTTGAGTTTGCATTTGTTTCTCTGCCCAGCAGTGTTTGTAGCAACTTGGGCGCCTTCCTCTTCACTACTGGAAAGCTCACTTAGCTCAGATTCAACGGTGTATTCAACTATGTATTCTTCCTGCTGTCCTTGAGGCCTAGGGCCCTCAAATTGGCAGTCTTCTTGTCTGAGAGCAGTCTGAAGGAGGCTAGCTGTGTTGACCTCGCACTGTATGCCGCAGGTATAGCTGAGATCAAAGTAAGGCTTGTATTCTTTCTGATTTCAGAGAACTGAAAGTCAAAAGGACAGCATTAGTATGACAGAAGCCAAACAGGGAGCACGAAGGGAGAGGAAAGTCCAGCGAGAGCACCTAAAGGCCTTTTCGGGTGTCCCAAAGTCGAGTCAACCCCAAAAAGCAGCTTAGCTGCATTGAGTTTCAGGCAAGCTTGAGCTAGCTAGGCGATTCCAAGGTCGGATCAGCCAGGCTAAACACCCTTGCCATGAAGAAGGGCCAAAGAAAGCCTGAAGAAAGGAAAGGGTGCAAAACTTACCCATCCTGCGACCTGTGTTGCAACAAGCAATGTGGATGTCATGTGCGTGTCAGTCATGCTCTGAAACCATGGCTCGTACCGCTTTGCAAAAAGTAAAAAGCGAAAGTCCAAGGAAAACAAAGGGAGTGGTAAGGCACAGAAGTGTCGAGGCAACCCAGGCAACTTTTGCACAGCAGAGCTGGAGTTTTTGGAGTCCAACTTTCCCGATTTTCTGCAGGCAAGCTCCAAAAAAACATTCTTCAATGGAGTTATTCAAGAATATTTTATCCTTTTTGAGCCTGGAGAGGACAAGAATCACACTGAGCTGCAGGCTGTAGGTATCTATGCCACTTGCCTGTGTGTACTTATGTCATCAATAGCAAATCAGGTCCTGGTTTAGCAATCGTCGCACCAAGGACAAGAGGACTAGCAATACAGCCTTCGATTGCTGGCTTGCTAAGCTCCAAGAGCAGCCACCACCCCCTCATCATTTGCCAATCCACAAGTTCTACATGCAACACGATGAAAGTTGTGGAGACTTACGAGAAAAGGTATAGTAGCAGTGAAACTGCCTCAGACCGCAAGCAAGCTCTATCTCAACGAGTGGCTCTCACCTTAGAGCTTTGGGAAGCAGAGCCGTTTGAGGTGCAACAGGAGGTCGAAAAACAGCGTGATGAACAACATGCAGCGAAGATGGCTGAATGGGAGAGCCCAAGCCTTCTGCTTGAATGTTTGAGCGAGAACAAAAAGGCCTTGTAAGCCCATTTAAGCTTGTGGTTATTTTTCAATCTCACCATGAGGCATAGATGCCGCAAGAATGTTTGTGCCACCATCCAGCCTTTTATAGATGCGTTGTCCATTGCATGTGGCTGCCCTTTCAGTCTACTCAGCGGCAAGGCACTGAAAACTGCTGATGGTGAATGGGAGCTTGTGAGGTTGGCGTCTTCTCTGTTGTATTTACAACCCTTACCTTTGAAACAGTGTTCATGCAGGGAAAACCCTTACCAGCCAAAGCTTTAACAAGTTTGAATCAAATGGCTACAACACCAAGGTTATAGGCCAGCTTATGAGGTTCCTTTGGGCAGTTGAACAAGGTAGGCTGTTGGGTTTTCACTTCTTGCGACTAGGCTGACAAGGTTTAACAGGCGATGGCTCAGAAGAAGCTATGGATGCAGCAGAAAAGCTTCCAGCTTCAAGAACCCTGGGTCCCTCGTTTGATGATGTGTTTGGATTGATGGGCGCTCAAAGTGCTAAGCACCAAGTAGGGAATGCTGCCAATGGCGAGACAGAAGGCCAGCTGCAAAGGACCCCTTCCCCTCCCAATGAAACGCCCCATCCTTCCAGAGAATCCTCTCCCTCTCCTTCTCCCTCTCCCAATGAAACACCCTGTCTTTCCAGAGAACCCTCTCTCTCTCCCAACAGCACCCCATCAGTTTCCCCTCCCCAGATGCCGAAACTGCCAGATGGGCAAAAGCTTAAAGAGGCTCTGCAGAACGAGCTCTCTGCCCTCAGCACTCCAGAACGCTGCAAGGAGATGGCTAGACTGGCCAAAATGGGGACCTATGAATTTAATCGCTGTCAGAACATTGCTCGGAATAAAGCAGTGTTAGAAAGTTTAGGTCTAAATCAGCCATTTAGCATTAAGCCTCAGGAGAGCCGAAATTCGAGAGAGATGTTTGATGAGGTGGCTGTTTCTCAGTATACCGACGTGCATTCAACAAGGTTGCCGCAACAACCAATAGCTGCTTTGCCAACATCTGACTTGGCTGGCCAAGGTGCTAGAGAGACGCCTGCTCCCCCAGCTTCATCCTCTCTGTTGGTTCCCATCTCTCTGGCAACCCGTCTCCCCACTGACTTGGCACCGAATTACAGCATTGCCAGCGACAACACCTGTCCCAAATAGTTGGCCTTAGCCATTGAGTTTCTTAGCACAGGAGAGGGAGATGATGGTTGGAAAAGGCTGCTGTTTTTGTGGGTCTGGTTGGAGGAGCTGTACATAAGCAAGGGTTGCAAAGCTGCGAACTTACCAAGCAAGAATCGCCCAGAAGAAGTGGCCTGGTGGATTAAGTGTGCCCAAACCTCTCGAATGCCCTCTATCAACGACATTTTAGAATTCGGGAATCGGTGGTGGGCGTGGTGGATATCCATGAACCCTGAATGGAGAAGGAGGGCAGTGAATCAGTTAGAGATTGGCAGAGAGGGCTCCTGGGAGAACCTGGTAAGGCCTGGGATAAACAGACTGTATAGTGCACTAGCATGTTTAACCTGGTGGCGAAGTTTGGATCAGGTTGACTTGGAGCTGAAGAAGGCAGTGAAGGAGCTGCTTTGGACAGTTTCTGAGCTGTTGTCATACCTTGAGTAAGTTTTTTTGTTCGTCTGTATTGTGGAGCTTATGTCTATAGAAAACGTCAGGCTTCCTCTCTTCCTGCTGGCCTGCCTGCTAAGAAACGACGTGTGTGAAGGTTTTATTTGTAGTTTGTTTGCCTGCCCTGTGATCACAGCAGATTACTGTTTTTAGTAATCCTATTTTGACGTTCTGCCGTGTTATGCCATCCTAAGCTTCCTGGGTCCTATTAAGTAAGGTGAAATTCAAAGTCCGAAAGTGGCCTGCACAGCCTGCAGTATTCCACAGGCTGATCCGACACTCTGCTTGAGTTATCGGTGTTTTTTTGCAAAACACCTTTGATAAGTTATCGGGGTATTTTGTAAAATTCTTACTGAACCAGCTGCTAAAGCCCTCTACCTAAAGGTAGCGGAAATATGAAAAGAAGCAAGAGAACCACAGAACTAGAAAGATAAGCCTGAAAGATAAGAGAACCAAGACAATAGATAGAATCCTGGAACTAGACAAGGTACTACTAATGGGGATAGAGAGAGATATAGATATGAAACAATGAGAAAGACTAACTAAATGGAGACAATGTGGAAATAGAAGATAGGAGATAGGAATAAGCCAAGATATAGTGGAAATAGATGGAAAATAAATACAAAATGAAAATGAAATGAAATGAAAAAGAAAAAGAAACTAATGGATAAATTCTGTTTATAACAGACACCTTTTCTGAAATTGCATATCAGTGCTGAAAGTGCTCACCTTCATAGGAGAAAGGTTGGAGGCTTTGCCCTGATTGTTGTTTTGAACTGTTTGGATAGGACTTCCAGTGTTGAAGTTCATTGGATTGGTATTGGATTTCAGATTCAGAGTCAGGAATCTGCTCAGGTTAATCAGACAAAGGCTAGTGAGACTGAGTCTTTGCTGACTATCATTAGATATTGCAACGGATTATTGGTTCATTTTTGAAGAGTTGTAGGGAGATTCACCTAACTCTGTTCAGACACATCAGTTCTAATACTGATATACCCACTGTGATTGATTGTTTTCCAACAGTCTCACTCACCTATTTACACCAACATAGACTAGTTGCTCATCAGCCAGTCTAATCTTTCAAACTCCATTGTAGGACCCAGGATCTCAATCCTTTGGAGAAACGAACTCACAGCACTTGGATTTGAGCTGCACCCACACACACTTATTGGAGCCAACCACAACAACCACATTTTCTAACTTAGCTCAACAAGATGCAAAAGAAAGCAGCTATATTACCTAGTGAGAGACAGATAAGTCTAAGCTAGGTTATAACTATCAACAATAGCCCAAGAAGATGAAAACACACATACGGGCTCCAGATGCAAAAGAAAGCAGCTATATTACCTAGTGAGAGACAGATAAGTCTAAGCTAGGTTATAACTATCAACAATAGTTCAAGAAGATGAAAACACACATACGGGCTCCAGATGCAAAAGAAAGCAGCTGAAGACCCACGTGACATAACACTCCAAACAAACGCCCAAACAACAAGTGATGCCCTTGCTACCCAACTATCAGTCCAACACACCCCCTCAAGGGCAGAGCAAGTCAAGAAGTGAGGGCAAAGATTCAGGCACAGCATTGGAAAGTGTAAAAGGATGACCTGGGATATTTAATTTGATTTGTTAATGGGTTCCAAATCAGAGTCAAGCAAACCCAAAGAGGAAGAATAGTGTAGATGAATAGGTAACAGTAGTGGCTTTGTGAGAATATCTGCCATCATATCATCAGTTGGAATCCATTTAATTGCGATTGTTCCCTGAGCAACATGATCCCAGATGAAGTGGTACCGAATATCAATGTGCTTTGCACGATTAGACACCGTGTTCGATTTTGTCATATCAATAGCGCTCTGATTGTTGGAGAGTAGTAGTAGAGGATGAGGAAAAGGAACACCAACTGAACAACAGAACAGCTTGATCCACAGGGTTTCCTTGGAGACATGGGTAATAGCCATGTACTCTGCCTCAGTGGAAGATAAAGCAGTTGCCGTCTGTTTGGAACTGGACCAAGAGACTAGACCTGAAAACATGAAGATAGTGTACCCTAACGATCACTCTGATTAGTGGCCCAATCCGCATCTGAAAAAGCGATGGTGTCATTACGAACCATGTCACCATAATGAAGTGCTCACTGCCTGGTACCCTTGAGATACCGTAGGACCCCTTTTGCAACAAGGAGAGAAGCTCTCATGGGAGATGCATTAAACTGTGCCAGAGCGACAACAGTATAAGACAGATCAGGCCTCGTCCATGTGGTAAGGTAGAGCAGCAACCCAACAATCTGTTGGAAAGCGTGTGTCAATACCTGCTGATCCAAGTACCCAGGGAGCGCAGTGGAGGGAACCTCAGAGTCAACAAAGTTCCTCGATTTCAAGGGGTCACACAGAGGCAAGATGGTGAATATCAAGGAGTTCATCAATGAATGGAGTCTGAGATAATCTCAGAGAACCCCACTCACAATCATAGTCCATAGTAATACCCAGAAACAGGTGGATGAACCTCAAATCATTGATGGTGAAATGCTCATTGAGGAAGCGAATGAAATACACATAGAGTTCAAGTGAATTCGTGGCAGCTGCGCCATCATCGACATGAATAGGAAGAAGCATATGAAGAGGTCCTCCATCTGACAGCATTGGAACAGACGGGTGTGGAGACACCATCCATGAGCCAAAGAAAACGCCATGATCCACTTCACAACAGCACAGACCGAACTTCTCCAGTACTGGCTTGAAAGTATGGTACCAAGCATAACCAGCCTGGTGTAAGCCATATAGTGCTTTGCATAGACAAAGTACGGTGTCTCTATGCAGTTCCAGGAAATGGGGAATCTGGGAGCAGTAAACCTCTTCATGTAGGTCCGCATTTAGAAAGGCTGTCTTGACATCAAAGGTGTAGATGTACCACCGCTGAGATGCCACATAAGCAAATATGATTTGGATGCTGTTAGAGCACGCAACTGCAGAGTAAGTTTCACCAAAATCAAGTGCACCTTGACAATTCCCCAGAATAACTACCTGTGCTTTCTCATTCAGTATCTCCCCCATCAGACCGTGCTTGTGATCATACACCCACATCAAAGGAATAGCCTTGCGACCTGGAGGTAAGCAAGAAACCTGCTCAAACACCCCCTTCAGCTCTAGGCTATCAACCTCACGTTGCATTGCCTCCTCCCATTTATCCCAATCCACCCTCATGCGAGCCAGTTTCAAGGAAAGCAGAGGCTTAGTGAGATTAGTTGTGGAAGCTGAAGTTCAAGCTGGAATCCCTCCCTCAGCACTGATAGCAGCCAGAGCGAAGGCAGATGGAGACAACACTGGTTCCAGGTCCTACTCAGAAAACTGTTAAAAACAGATTCCGCATAGGCTAGGGTGGCATACTCTGCAATGAAATCAACAGAAGGAATGCCAGCAGCATCATTCGCTTGGTCAGAAGGACAGAGCTGGGAGACTTTATCACATTTGCGTTGTAAAGCCTCTCAATACTGCGATCCCTTCTGTGTCAGAATAACAGTCTGGTTGGGGCAACAGAGAGGACAAGGACCATCAGGGACAGGTACTGGAGTGGAGGTAAGTCGCTTTTTAGCACCCAGATGACCCTTTGCAGTTTCGTCGAAAATGACATCATTCGAGAAGAAGTATTTGCCATTCAGATTGATGCACCCCCATCCTATATGATCCTCCTCATAACCAATGAAAATCACTTCAAAACACATGTTTCCACCCTTCTCCCTTGTCTCCACAGGATCAATGGGAAATGCACGACAACCCCAGACATGCAGATGAGAATAGTCTGGTTGGGAGCCAGTCATCATCTCAAGTGGAGTCTTGTCCTTGGGTAGAGTGGATGTGGGAAGATGACAACAAAGGTAAGCCACCATCAGAGCTGCATAAGGCCAGTAGGAGGGAGGTAGGTCAGAACCTGCAATGAGTGCACGTGTTGTGTCCTCAATGGTACGTACAAAGCGCTTGGCTTTTCCATTCTGCTGATGAGCGTATCTTGCAGTCTGTTGTACCATGATCCCTTTATCTTGAAAGTGTGCACCCAATTGACCTTGTACCAACTCTTTCACTCCATCAAGACGAACCATCTTTACTCGCTTCCCTGTTTGGCATTCCCACTTTGCTTCAACACACAAAGAACAAGAAAGCTTGATCCCATGTGCGTAGACATTCCACAGTTGTGTCATTCAAGTAGTCATCAAGTGCAACAATGAAATACCTCTCTGACTTCAGCCCTTGAATCGGAAATGGCCCACAGATATCGATGTGGATCAGCCCTAGAAGTTTCACAGTGCAGAAACCATTTGTGGAGTAGGGTGCACATGGTATTTTCCCCAATATACACGCCACACACTTTGTGTGTTTGGTGAGTTTATTCCAAACAACACCCGAACCATACGAACCTCCCAATACAGCTTTTGTACAATCTATGCCAGGATGAGCGATGTGTTCATGCCAGAGCTCATAGTCTGGTGTACATGAAGTGAAAGAGATGTAGGCAAGAGCCAGTGAGGGTTCTGCAGGGTCAGAAGGAATAGGTGATGGTGGAGGTATAAATTTGCATTTGAGGAAAGCTAGACACTCCCGAAGTACAGCACGAAAACATCTCCCAGCCAGAACAGGATGGGTTCGAGGAAAATGTATCTGTGCATAGCCATCAGTATCGAACATAAGAGGCATCCCTGATTCAATGAATGCGCCAACTGATAACAGGTCCATTGGAGCAGATGGGCCATGTACTATGTAGACAATTGTGCAAAGAAAGAACAACCCTTGGGGATGGCTTATCCATGGACTCAATCTCAACCTCCAGTTTGACAAGCCCTTTGGCTTCAGTCATCAAATATCCACTACTGGAGGTGCCAACTTCGAGAGCCTGATCCAGGTGATAGGTCTGGAACAGAGATTGATCATGGATGATGTGATAGGTGCATGCAGAATCCAGTAAAGCCTGAAAGATTGACTGGAGTTCAGATAGTCGTTGGTTAATAATGCAGTCGCAGGTCTGGAATGCAATGCAGACTCAGGGTAACAGTCAAGACCCACATAGAGAGAATCAGATTCATTGTGGTTGCCTACATTCACAGACAATGTAACTGCATCATCCAACCGTTCACCATCGTCTTTATCAAGAGTTTCTAGAACTGTAGTGGATATGAGAGCCTTCAGTTTGGTATTCACCACTGCAGCCCTGTCTGTATCCAGCTTGGTTTCTATCCCCTGTGCATGTCTAGCACCCCCAGAACGATGGTTGTGTTCACAGTGATCCCATCCATCAATTGGACAGTGAACATGACCCTTACGGAGGCAGTCATCACACACCTGCTTCACAGAGGAATCCTTAGGCTGACTAGAACACCTGGTATTCAGATTTGTTGTAGAAGACTGAATTGCAGTGTTGATGGACTTGGCAAGGTGATTGACATGCATATCGAGAGACATGGTTCGGAACAACTCATCAAGCCAGCGGTCATCAACAATCATGCATTGTGTTGCTTCAAGAACCTGCGGCTGGAACTTCTGCCAAGCATCAATATGCATGGGACCATGGAGAACAAAGTGGATGGCTGCATCCACCAGAGTATAGGGATACTGGCAGTGATGTAGGTGGTCGATCCCCTCCTTCCAGGTAGTGATATACTGCTCCATAGCACCACCAGAGTACTTTGTATTCCATAACTGCATTTTCCATACAAGACCATCCGCATAGTCATTACTGGAGTAACATTCACTCAGGAGTGCATAGATCTCACGAGCAGTCCATTGTTGCAAAGCAATGTCAGTCACAGAAGGAAGAGCCGTAGCTGGTGCAGGACCCAAGCAAGAGGTGAGAATTTGGACTACAGTCGCATCAATTTGCCAGAATTCCGAATGACCAGCCCAATCAGCATCAGATGCATTCGGTCCAGGTAGAGTAGGAGGATATACAGGTCAAAGCAAGGGGTCGTTTGACTGCCCTTCAAAGAGGTGCCCCAAAGCTCTGATGGTATGTACCACATTAATCACTCCATTGTTCCATGGTGTCCAGTCCCACACCTCAGTAAGTAAAGGGATAATAGAAAGAGAAGAAGATGATACTGTAACAGGTCTATTTAGATGAAAGGTCCCTCTACCAATGGGTGCATTCTGCTGCACAGGGGGTAACTGCGGTACGTAAGGCTGTGGAATATAATTGAAATTCAGCTGAACAACTTGAGGTTTCAGGGAGGTAAAGGTAATGGACGTGGCAACGTTCAAGTAGATATGTTGGCATTCCCACCCCCAGGAGCTAACAACCCTGGATGCAAAGGTATCTGGGGATGAAGCGGACATGGAACAGCGATATATGGAGGCATTGCCCTCAGTAAGATCGGAAATGCCACCTGTCACTGTGCAATAACCTCAGATGCAAGTTGGGGTTGCTGCACAGCGGAACACTGGTTATCAGGTAATAAAGAAGGACGAAAGGGAGGAGCCAAATGCTCATGATGAAAAGTAGGTAAAGTAGGATTAAATGGCACAGTAATCCCCTCATCAGTATTGAAGTGTTGAGTAGCATTTGCTAGTGGAACAGCTTCATACACCAGAACAGGGGTTAAAGATGCCTGATTCAAAATCAGAGCATGAACAGACTGAATTAAAGGAGTCTGATGATGGCAAACAGATGCACGAGAAAGAGATAGACGAGAAGTAGGAAGACGAACTGCAGTGGATTCTGCCTGCACAGCATTATACGATTGCATTGGTAGAGAAGAAAGGTTCTGAGCAAAACATCGAGGATGCGTGTTAACAAAAGGAAGAGAATTGGATCCAGGAACAGTGTCTGACAGCTGTTCAGTCTGGGATGTAACATTAAATGAAGAAGAAATCGGAGCCTGTATCATACAATGGCTGTTTATGTGTGGCAAAGAATCATAAAAAGAATTTAACGAGTAATAATGCTGGTCCCGTTCAGGTACTGGCAGAGCAATGCTCGAGATGCGGGGAGGCATGGATGGACCAGGAGTACTGGAATTCGGATTCATGGCAAAATTGAATGCGTCATGATTGGCAATTCAGTCTATAACGGAGGTTTTTGACGATGTGAAAATTTTTTGATCAATTAAATTGATTGGTGAGATCTTTGCTGATTAGCGTTGTCGACAGATGTATTTGGGTATCGTCGGACCGTTAAAGGCCCATAACCTGTTGGCCGGATGATCTGTCAATGAAACAAGATGTGTCCCAGACACTAGTGAGAGACAGATAAGTCTAAGCTAGGTTATAACTATCAACGATAATCCAAGAAGATGAAAACACACGTACGGGCTCCAGATGCAAAAGAAAGCAGCTGAAGACCCACATGACATAACACTCCAAACAAATGCCCAAACAACAAGTGACACCCTTGCTACCCGACTATCAGTCCAACAAGTATCTCACACATTGGAAGACTGTCTCAGTTCACTTGGTTATAAGCTGGATACTGTGGTAAGCTATTGTTATTTTTATGCAATAGACAACTTAAGCTTTGCAGGACTCTTTGCATCACTGCCTTGTGTCACACAATAAAATTGTTTAGCAGGTTTCTTGGTCAGAAGGCACAAATGGGCAGCAGACAACCCACCTCTACCTTCCCAATACCCAACCTCACCCAATCCAGACCTGGAGGAACCATGGGACCAGTCTCTAGAACACTTATCTTGGGAATTACAGCCCAAGATAGCAGCTGTTTCCCAAAGACTAATGTTTATTACACCAAGCCCATGCAATAATGCTGTATTAGGGTCAAGAATGACTCTGAGATATGGGTAACTCCTCAGATTAATTAATTAATTCATCCAGACAGGATCTCTGACTCACTAATCTTGGGATCTTGGGATCTTGTCACCAATCTTAGGATCTTGTCTTGATCTCACAGGATCTGATCTCTGACTGGAATATTGACTCACAAATCTAGGAACTCATCTTTGACTCAGAATTAAATCTAGTCAGAGATGAGTGAGTCAAATTGGCTAAATTTAGATTGTACCATTAGTATATAAACCCTGTAGCTCACCAGCTAATATTAAGTTTTCCCCCCATCACTGGCTTGAAGCTAAACTCACTGAAGAGTTCCTTCTTGATTTGACTGGACTTTGGAAGACCCAGGGGCTTGTTTTGCCACAAAGTTCAAGTCATTGTATTGACACCTTTTCTGAAATTGCATATCAGTGCTGAAAGTGCTCACCTTCATAGGAGAAAGGTTGGAGGCTTTGCCCTGATTATTGTTTTGAACTGTTTGGATAGGACTTCCAGTGTTGAAGTTCATTGGATTGGTATTGGATTTCAGATTCAGAGTCAGGAATCTGCTCAGGTTATTCAGACAAAGGCTAGTGAGAAGCTGAGTCTTTGCTGACTGTCATTGGACATTGGATTGGATTATTGCAACAGATTATTGGTTCATCTTGAAGAGTTGTAGGGAGATTCACCTAACTCTGGTCAGACACATCAGTTCTAATACTGATACACCCACTGTGATTGATTGTTTTCCAACAGTCTCACTCACCCATTTACACCAACATACACATTTTCTAGACTAGTTGCTCATCAGCCAGTCTAATCTTTCAAACTCCATTGTAGGACCCAGGATCTCGATCCTTTGGAGAAACGAACTCACAGCACTCGGATTTGAGCTGCACCCACACACACATATTGGAGCCAACCACAACAACCACATTTTCTAACTTAGCTCGACACTTGGTAATGCTTTAAGCCTTTCTAGATTATTGCAATGATTAGCCTGCTTAATATGGCCTAGGACCCTAGGGACTCATGTTGCCACCAAAGGTTGGCCATTTCAGCACCTGGTAATTGACTTACATTACTTATCTTGACCATATTGACTTTGGCTCATTGGCCACTGTGGGACTCAGAAGTTCCACCTGATTGGGATTAGCTACCACACCAAGGACTGGTATCCTTGTGATGGCTTCCTTCCAAAGCCTCTGACATGCCAAAGCACCACTGGGTTGGATCTTCAGTTTTAACCAGCCATATGAGATCCTTTTCATGTTCTGGTAGAATGAATTGAGCAAAAGCATAAGAATGAACTGCATACCTCTGAGTGTCACTATTATCTTCATCCAGTCAGCAGATGGAAAATTATTGCGCACGTAGTAGCCTGGAAAGTTAAATTAGCTTTTGCATTCAATTTAGGGAAGCTTCCTTGCCCACAATTAGCCTGAGGGTAGGCTTGCCATATTGGGGACTACCAATTTCGCTACTTTGGTGTAATGCAGAGCACCAAACATGCACATTACACTGGTCGCGATTCAAGTATCGATTGCTGTGGAATTCCATGGCAAGCTAGTGAGATATAGGCAATGTGCTATATTGAAATACAGGCTATATAGGCACCTTGTGCCACTGCTCATGCATCATGGGCTGGGAGCTTTCTCATGATGCTTCATGTTGTCTTCGTGTGGCGACTTATAAGACTGCATGTTCTCAAAAGCCAATGCTTCTGGGTAGACTCATGTGTTTCAAGAAATGCTATTTTTTCACCACCCACAGTATATACCAGTATTCCCAGGCCATGTGAACGCAGCCTGCACAGGAGGACAACATGATGTATAAGGGAGCATGAGGCTGCCTCCCATTTCCAAGCAAATGAGCCTCATACTGGCCTCACATCATGGGGTCTGCTGGGTGTTCTCTCAGGAGGAAAGCATGAGGCACGTGAGGCCTTGAGGAAGCATTGGTGAGAAAACTGCCATATAAAAAGTCCACAAATCAAGCATGTGATTTGCCCTGATTTGCCTTTCCTTCCAGTTGGAATGATGACAAATTTCCCTGCACATACTTTGTCCAAAAAGTCCCTTTGCCAAGATCGTAATGGTCAATGAGGATGAGTAGGCTAGCTATGGGTGGGAATGTTGATGGAATTATTATGCACTAAACATTGATACAGGTTTCCATACTGACAACAGTTGTCCACTTAGAGTCTCGACATTATACTCTCAATTCTCTATTGAGATAGATGTTGACCACTATGCACTTTATCCTGTTAATGTTACACCTGATTACATCTTTACATACACTGTAACATGTATCCAAAATGTGCCAGCTTTGGAAATGACCTCAGATGACTGACTCGCTCCAGGCAATTATGGTATTTTTAACTTAGGTAACAGTATGGCTCATCTTGCATTTGTTCTGACTGACATTTTAACTTTGTAAGATGGTTCAGTCATTGACACAAATGCTGATGTTTTCTACTTACCTGAACCTGGATTTACTTTCTTCATTGACCAGGAATACATTCAGGGAAACTTGTTGCTTTGGGAAAAGGTATGCATTTCCTGCCAGTTCAAAATTGAGTGCTAAGCATGTTCAATTTGACATAGTCTTGATTTCCAGATTCTCTTGTTAACATTATCAAGCAACAAGACCAATGCTGCCTTTTCACAGGAACATCTGACCCCTCTTTGCTGACAACTAGCTGGATCTTCCCTCCTTGGCAAGGTTATAAGGTTTGGCTTGTCTTGTCTGTGTCTCCATGATGGATACTGACTGCCATTCAGTGTGCAGACAGATATGACATGCCTAAATTGAAGCAACAGTACTATCTCACTCCTACTGAATGCAACTTGGATGAGTTCTTGGTGCCCAGCAATGCACTATGTCTTCACAAGGACATTGCTGATCACTTTTGGGCAAACACAATTAATGTCAATGTTGAGGTAGGTACTCCCGCATGAAACCTCACTGTATCTTAAATTTGTGAGGATAACCACCATATCATTGTATTTGAGCCCCTTGATGTCTCATTGAAGACCCACCTTGGGGAGGTGAAACCTGATATCAGTCACTTCCTCCATCTCCATTTTCAGCATAGCATAGGAATGAGTGCACTATGTGGCGACATCACCAAGGACCACAATGAAACTGAAATACAGATGTTTTTAGCAGAAATGGGCATAAGTGGTGATGATGAAGAGGACATGGCCACCACATTGGTTTCCTACACTGACCCTCAATGGGATAGTCCTTTGGGGAAAGAAGCGCTTGAGTGGCTTCTATGACAAAAGGCAGATGAGCCAGATGATGCCAGAGAGAGCGATGTTTTCTGAGTGAAGGGTATACATTTGTAGCGCCTGTATCCCTTTACTTCTTGTCATTGCAAATGTCTAAGTCTGCTAAAATGAGAAAATGCAGATTGCTGTACAAAAGTTCAACTGATATGAGCTTGCTAACCTTTCTGTAATTAATGCAAGCCTAATAACAGTAATCAGAGTGCATGAGGCGCAGATGATAAGGCTTTATAGAAGTAGGGGGTGGGAGTGGGCCTCGTAATTACCAGTGGGGTGGGACTATTGTGGCTTGTTCCACTGTCAACATATATCTGAGTTTTGATCTTCATGCCTTTGAAAAAGGTTGGGGCAGCGGAAGTGGTGTGAGCTGCTTCCCAGATGTACAATCAGAGTTTAGGTTTTCAGGGGAGACATAGGTTCAGAAGAGGATGGGAGTTCCAGCATTCATATTGAGAATGTTGTGAGTGCAGACAAACCTGGAACTGAGTTAGTCCCTTGTCACTTCATGGAGATCCTGGGAGAAATGTATGTCTTGCAAACATTCAGACAAGGGGGTACCACAAATTTAATGAAGTACCAGGGGTTGTATAAAAATTTAAGGCCTTGAGCGAGCAACCAACTGACCTTCACATGATCAAATTGCCTTTTTAGGCAAGGATCTATCCCCTTTCAGACATAGCTCCGCATGTAATGCTTCAACCACATTGAACCACATGTGGTATCATCCCAATCACCAGCAATATGGATCTATAGATGCATAGGTATCACATTTTCTCTAATTTAGGTGAGTTAATACATCCCAAATCACCTTTGCAAGGTGCTAAATTTCCTTATATAGGTGAGGTTGACAAGAAAATTTCGCTGCCTGGTGGTGGACCAACTGGTCAACCCGCAGTACAGGATTGCCTGTCCAGTACCCCCTTGCATTCGGATCCAGTAGTTTAGTGTCTGTATCACCCAGCTTTCTTCTGATGACGGATTTGACTGCACCTTACAACTTTTTTGCACTAAACTTTCCTTTGCCAGTTGTAGATTTTGGATGGGCAAATACTGCCTGTGTTAAAGCTTCATATACTGAAATTGCTTAGCACCCAAGCATCAGAGCAATTAGCCTGTTGTTCTGTGATGAACAAGGTAGGTAAGCAGTGTAACTTACCCTCCAGAGCTCATTCCAGCCATAAGAATAAAGTATTTACAAGAGGCACCAGCCTATATAAGGAAGAAGCAGCTTGTTAGAGAATACAAAGAGTGCTGAAAATGTTGGGCCATCCCCATTCACAAAGCGAATGTGTTTGATTGGATTCTGGGCCATCACAGTCTCAACTTATCAAATACAGCAACACTATGGTCAGACTAATGGTCCATTCCCCGATTCAGTGATTCCTGGCTTGAGACCATTTGGAGGCTCATCTCGATAGACCAGCACTAGATGACAGCTACCAGCTCTCAAAGGTCACAATGCAAAGTAGAAAAAAATGAATGTATCAGGAAATGGTGGCAGTCTTCCACAATCATGGGGGAAGCTTGCTTTCCCCTTTTGTTGGCATGGGGCTCTAAATTCCTTAGGTGGCTGTGCGCGCATGACCGCGCTTATATAAGCATCTTAGAATAGAGTATCACATGTATTGATCAGCACTATCGGCATCAATAGCCTAGACAGTATTCAGCATCCACACTTGTGCCACCAAAATGAATTGCTGCCAAAATAAGGTGCACAAGACTCAAGAACATGCAAGGCCCTCCTCTACTCAACTAGAGCTCTATCACATTGTAGGTGAATTTAACTGTATGTGCTGAAGTCTACCACAGAATTGCCACAGAAACTTATCACTTGCCTACCACAGATACCTGCACATCTGCTTTTTGGCTAAGTTTGGAGTTATTTAGGATTTCAAATTTCAGAAAGCACACAACATCTACTAGCCTCTCTAAGGGAAACCCCACCTACTACTCCTCAAAGACACTGAAATACTGTAGTTTTCTGACCACAAGTTCATTACCAAATTGCTTATGTCATGTGTCCCACTTATCTCCGAGTTCATGGCTGGAAGGAGGGGGGGACATCAAAGTTCAGCATCATCAGCTTCATGTAGACAGCAGGCCAAAAATGGAAGAACTACAAATTTTATGACCAGTGGGGCAAGGAACAGTTGTTTCAAGTTGCTTTTCTAACATGCCCACCCCCATTTCTGTCTTCATGGACTGGATTGGGTGAATTTAGCAGTCACAACCTAATTTGTTAACATGTACGTCATTCGAGTCTGTCCTACTGTCCAGTTCACTGCCTCTGAATGAAGGGGACTGTCCCCCTGTTTTAGGTTCAGTTCATTGGGACTAAGGCTCCAACCGTAATGTATATGTATACACCTTGAGGCCTATACATTACAGTTACAGTTATTACTCTCTATATACTGTATATACTGTATACATAGAGGGTTAGTATACAGTTTCCATTTTGGGTTGCTGACTCACCTGCTTGACTCAAACCAAATAGTCTATGGGCCTATATTGGTTGATCTGTAAAACAGCAGAGCTCATCAGACATTTGGGGGAGGGACTCCAATGGCTGTCTGAAAGGAGGCACATGTATGCCATGAGATTACAGCATGTCACCTATTCCTAGAGTATGAGGCACTCACTTCATTTTGTTCACTTACCTCAATTACCTGCTTTATTTCAGCAATTAGGAGCTCTGAACATGTCAGAAATTAGTGTTGAGCAGCACAAACAAGGGTATTCCAGCCAAAGTAAGTGACAACTGTATAAACTCTCTCTATACTGTATAACTACTGTATACCAGAGCAGACCCAGTCGCAACATAAATACTGTCAGTCACATCAAGTAGGAACTGTCGGAACACTTTTCTCGCCAGCAAATCTATATTAAGACTAGGCAGCATACTCCTCGACACCTTATTCCATGGTGAAATGACTGCTGGCACCTTACAGTCAGCATGACAATGACACCTTTTTGCATGCATCAATGTAGTCCATGACTGTGCCCCAGATCCTGTGGCAACACATTTCCTCGTGTAGAAACTCAGTCTTTGCACTGTTTCTGCTGGCAGCCTCTATATATAATTACTGTACAGTACTTACCTGTGAAACTGGACCAATAAAAGCAGCTTACCTACATCAGTAGCTGGCTCTAGGACCGAGAGACTCGGATGAACTTGAATGAATAGGACATCATGACCCACATTGGCCGTGACAGACGACATGTTGAAGGAACCGGAATAAGTACATAATTGGCAGGTAGGCACATGCTGAGTGTGCCGAGCTTGTGCTGAAAGTATTGTTCCACATCTGTTGCAGCTGAAACATGCATAGAGAATTTTCAAGGCTGCTTGGGTGATATTAACTTGATTAAAAGTTCATATTGTGTCTATGAATGCTATCTGAATGCAGAAAGAAAGCTTATTGAGTCTTGTATGCTTCATCTTCATCCTGAAACCTTCTGCATGATTGTATTCCTCTTTACAGCTTTTTAAATACAATGAATAATGAGACATAATGGAACAGCACCATGTATGTCTATAATTAGTGCCGATCCACTTTTCAATCTAAAAACCCCTCCTGATAGCCAATCCGAGCACAATGTTCTGTTGATGTTGCGACTCTTCATACTACCTGTTGTAAGCACTCAGACTGCTCTGAACAGTCAAGAATAAGTTGAGGAGTCAATTAGAGAACATTTGAATCAACTGAAGGTCAAGGGACAAGAAAACTCCACATGGTTGTCTAAAAGTGTATAGAGGCTTAGTATAGAATGCATATTAATCCAAGTTCCATTGTTGTAGGTTTTCCCGAGAAGGAACCAGCCAATGATCTTGCACATGCTCATCACTGATGCTTCATAGGTTGTGGAAGACTCAGACTGTGTGTTATCTAACTGATCGGAGTATGCGATAGCTTGATATTCACAGAACATTTGGTTGTCGGCTTAAGCGCTCATTTCAAGCACCTAGAAAGACAGCCGATGGGAAAAGGAAGCAGGTGGCTGTGTATGCTTCCTTGTCTTGCATACTTGTTTGCTCAATACCTTTCCTCACTGCAATTTCTGTCACCTCAGTTTAAAAATACTCTTCAAGTGTATTTTCGGATTTCCCAACACCCTCTTCAACTTGCCGCCACTCTCAGCCACGCAGGTATCTCATTCGGAAATAGGTACTCTTGCTTTAAAACACTCAAGCATATCTCAGGCTTTCTTGGGTGCTTGTTACTGCTATTATTCCCATTGAAAATCACTGCATTTAGTAGGTACCTCCCACGTCATTTCACCGTGACTCCCTACTCTACCCACCTGTCACTATGATCACATCGTTACCAGCATCCTTGTTACCATACTCTCCATCCAACAGTCCACTTTATAGCCCATGTTCTGTGTCTGCTGTCACATTGATTCCCGCTGTAAACAAACCCCCTGCATGTTTGCTAAATATAGTATAGGCAGCTGTATTAATATAGTGTGTTTGGCGCATTTCTTGTGTGAAGAAAGGTGTCATCAGTCTGGTTAGTCGGGTGTTTCTTCATGCATAAACCTGTTGACTCTGGTTCAAGGGTCTAGCAGGATGGCAACCTGTGACATCACGTGGAGGGAGGGAGGGGTCCTGGGTCAGCTGAAAATCATGTTTGAACATCAGTTCAAACTGCACTTCTGAGGGCTCAGATCCATTGAATACAGCTAAAAAAGCATGCTGAAACTATAGACTTACCTCATACAGCACAGAGCCCTTGTATACTGGTTGCAGAGTCAATATAGTGTAACAGCACGTGTGGGTAATGTCACATCTTGTCACAGTGTTACATGAACACATTTGAGTAGCACTTGAATCATTGTTTCTATGTGATGTACAGATAGATACAGTACTCTATTCAGCTTGAAGTAAGCTTGAAAACAAAGGTGGCTGGCTGGGGACAGATCTTTTTAATTTTAGGTGATCATGTGCTGGGAAATTTCCTTTTTTGGAGGGAGGGAGGGTCTCTGAGGCTTCCGAAAATCATAAATGTACGTGATATATTTTTTTGCCATCCCGCTAGACCCTTGCTCTGGTTAGATCCATATATGGAATGGCATGTCAAATATAATTAGCAGACGAAGAAACTATTGCAACAGCATCTACTTGATGTGAATGACACTGTTGGGCTACATAGTTACTTGGTGACTCAGACTATTGTATACCAAGGTTTTTGCCATAGGCCTATACATATACATAAACAGTTACAGTTATAACTGTATATATACAGTATATAGAGAGTACAGTTGAAGCCTTAATTGGGACAGGGGACAGGGGACAAACTTGTGGTCGAAAAACTACAGTACTTAGCATGAGTGTGAATGTAGCAATTGAGCTTTAGAAAGTCCACAGCATTGACATCATCTAAATCCAAATACCAGGGAAAATTGAAGGTGCACATATTGATTACACACAATCTATGGACATATAAAGGACTTGTTGATGGCTGTCAAGGAGTGGTGAAAAAAAATTGGTACTCTAGGTTTAGTTTTTGTATCATGTCCTGAATAAGTATTCTGGTGAGTTGATTAAATGTTAACCATAATTTAGTTCAATACTCACACAATACTCACACAATATATATTCCAATTGCACCAGTCACAGAAAATTGGGCAAACAATGGACTATCACTATCTCAAACTCAACTGCCTTTAACACTCTGGGCAATGAATATTCATAGAAAGGCCTTACACTACAGCAGGCTGTTATAGGTCTGGGTCCTAAGGACTTTTCACCTGGCTTAGCATTTGTAGCAATATCCAGAGTCAAAACTTTAGATGGGATTGCCTTCTGCAGTCCATTTGCTTTGTCATGACTTCAGAGACCACAGGAGACAGAGGTTATGACTTGGAATATGCTTAGATTGGACAATCTACATAGAGAGGAACTAGGTTTTACTTTAAATACTTATGGTATGCAAGGGGCTCCCGGACCAAAAATCCCAGACCAGATGTTGGTAATTAGGTGACCATAGGTCCAGGTTGAAGGCTCTAGAAAATTTTCTTAACATGCATCCAAACTGGCCTGTAATGTCAATATAATGTATCCAAAAGAGCTCTAAACAATATAAGCTACACAGAACAATGATTAAGTTGCTAGAGACATTTGTATAAGCATATTGGCATGTATTATACATTAAACACTCATTTTCATTCACTGGTAGCTGCCAGTGTCAGCCTGGTATAGTACTTGTGACCCATGTAACATGTCAGACCATGTGATCTGACTGGTCAACTGTGGCAAATTGTATAAGAAAGTAGCATCAGGTGCTGATTATGACATAGTTTGATTACTTTAGTCAATGTATAGTACAAATGAATGCTTTTTTAGGATTTTGTACACTCTTCAGCCTAATTTTGAATCTTCATGTGATGGGAAATTACCATATATGGCAGGAGGGGGGGGAGGGGGTCTGTCAAGCCACCAAAATTTCCAGATGTACCTACGGTAGCTTTTTCAGATCCTGCCACCCCCTTGCATGTATTTGCACATTGCCAAACTTAGCCCAACTGGTCTAAATATATCCCATCAGCCATTTCGGGGGCTCGACATTGATTATATGACTAGTATAGATCCAGATGTTAGCTATAAGATATCAATATTAACTCACTAGAGGTACCAGTTTGGGAGACAGCTTGATGGAGGCAAAAACCAAACAAAGGCAGGTATGAGTGGTGGTCAGGATTACCAAATTAGGAGGTACACATGACCTACAGGTAGGTAGGCTCCTAGCTGGGGCCTTAAAAATTTAATTGATGTATGTTACTTTATTTTGTTTCTGGTAGCTAGACTGGCTGCGGTCCGGTCCTGACCCTACCAAACCTAGGGTCGGACCTGACCCAAACTGCAGGTCCAGGTCCAGTGGTTGTGTCAGACCCGGACCTGACCCTGTTGGTGAGGTTCAGGTCCAGGACAAGTAAGGACCCAGACCTGAGGTTCGGACCTCTGACTCTATAAGTTGTATATAAGTGTACCTGATAGATATTATGAGCTATATTTTTGAGTATTTTCATGTGTGTATGACTATACCAATGCATATACCTTTAAAATCCTTCAAGCAAACAGTTTTGGATGCTTCCAGGATGACAGGTTTGTCTGATCAGCATGATGACACCATGATGACGTGCCTGTATTGAGTGTCAAAAGCTCAAAACAGATGAAAATTCATTAAATCTTCAATTTGAATGGTGTTAGGAAGTTATAGGGTGGATAAATATGCTCTTTTGAATCTTAAATACACTGTAGTCTACTTTTTTCTACAATTAACTAGAATTTGGTTGTGGACCTGGTGCACCCCAGGTCTGGACCCAGACCTGACCCTAGTGCACCTGAACCACAGGTCCAGGTCCAGGTCCGCCAGATAGGTGGACCGACCCTCGAGGTCCGGTTCGGGGTCCAGGAAAAATAGGTTGGACCTGACCCGGACTGGACCACAGCCAGTCTACCAGTAGCCCCTTGATGGTATGAATCAAGTATGTAATTCCCACTACCTTTAGGTAGAGGGGTTACATATCGAGCCCTAAATTAAGGTTTGGCAGAGCATCAGTTTTTTGGATAATTGTATTGCTTACTAACTTACATCCATGCGGTCCATGGTCTTGCCGTCTCTTTGCTGGTTTTTCTGTCATATTGTTCTGAATTGTTCGGGTTATTCGGATCGGGTTTGATGCTGTTTCACGGGCCATTTAAAATGTACCACTGCAGAAATGTCCCTTGTTTTGTTCTGCCCTCCTCCCCTCATGTCCTCCTGCCTATCTACAACTGTATCCCCTTCACTTTCTGTTGTCTAACATTTGTAGACTCTGCCGCCTTGCTGCTGTGTAACCCTAATGAAAGTGAACCCCATTGTAACCATGTAAATTTTACCAATTTGTCCCCTGGTGCCGTTTGTGGATTGTCGGCTATGCCGATGCAGTCCGTTCCTTCCTCTTCTTGTTCCATGTCCAGTTTGCCAGTGTCCCATGCTTCACATCTTTCGTCTGTGCAGTCCGTTGCCATTTTCAGGCCATGCCCTAAAAAAAAGGCTTTTCTGCCTGGTTGTAACCATGGGGAAAAAAGCCTCACAC